>CAUYPK010110280.1:0-122510 GCA_963574355.1 Loris lydekkerianus | reverse complement strand
CCGGGCGGCGCGGGCGCGGGGGCCGGGCCTCAGGGGTCCCGGGGCGCGCGGGCGCGGGGGCGTGCCCTCCGGGGGCCCGGGGGGCGCGGGCGCGGGGGCCTGCCCTCAGGGGTGCCGGGGTGCGCGGGCGCGGGGGCCTGTCCTCAGGGGTCCCGGGGTGCGCGGGCGCCGGGGCCTGTCCTCAGGGGTCCCGGGGTGCGCGGGCGCCGGGGCCTGTCCTCAGGGGTCCCGTGGTGCGCGGGCTCCGGGGCCTGTCCTCAAGGGTCCCGGGGTGCGCGGGCGCCGGGGCCTGCCCTCAGGGGTGCCGTGGTGCGCGGGGCCTTTGCGGACTGGGGACGTCTCAGGCTGCCAGGGGGCCGGGGCGGGTCCGAGGGGGTCGCCCGCACGGCTCAAGTCCCAACACCTAACCCCCTGTGACTACCTTGCGCTGGGAACCAACGCTCGCCTACAGGAGCAAGATGCGACGCGCAGGGCGCGGGGCGAATCGCACAGGCCGCGTTCCTCCCGCACAGCCGCCGCGGGCCTGAGCCCCGGGAACCTGCGGTCCCCGCAGGAGGGAGGAAGGGTCCTGGTCCCGCGTTCCTGGCCCTGCCCCCTGCGCGCTGCCGAGCCGCTGGGCGTGGTGTCTCCCCGCACCCGGACAGGGCGGTGGGGTCTCCGTCCCGCCTAAGCCCCACTGTGTGGTCCTAGGCAAGCCGCTCACCCCTCGGGTCCCACTTCCGCATGTGCTGGACTGGGCGCTGCGAACTGGACCCCTCGCCCGTGCCCCTGAGGGCCTGGTGCTTGGCTCCTGTACAGCTGGCCCTGGGGACTGGGCTTCTTGGAGGTCCCCAGGGATAAGCAGTGGAAGGCGACCACACTCTTTCAGGGTCTCTGCCTGCCCCTTCAGTCCCCCAATCTGAGGGGTGATGTCTCTGGGTGGAGACTTGTTCCCAGACACCTGCCCAGGTCTCCATCCCCAGGTCATGGGCCGGGTTATCTGGGTATCAGATGACTTGGGGTGGGGCAGGAAAATGCTCCCACCCAGGGAGAGGGGTTCAGGGTTGGGGGTAGGAGGGGCCTTGGGGACCATACTATCCAGAGCGCCTTCATTTGAGTCCTCAAGCTGAGCTTTGCCAGGGGGTGGTGACAAGGAGTGGTCAGAAGGGAGAAAGTCACAGTGTGCCTTGGCCCCCTGGAAGGAGCAATGACTAGGCCTGCAGTGGACACCAAGGCCAGACAGATGCATAGAGGCCAAATGGTGCTTGGGGGCGGAGAGACCTGGGTGAGACCTTTCACCCCGGGGCACCCTAGGGCTGGATGCTAAGGGAGACAAGGGGTCCTAGGAATCAGGCCAGCCCAAGCAGTTTCTGGGCCCAGCAAGGCTAGCTGATTCTAGGATGGGCTGCCATTTTCACCTGAAAAAGCAGACCCCCCAGCACAGCCAGTAACCAATCATCCAGGCCAGTCCCCCTACTTTAATCCCCTCGTCCAACCTTCAAGCTGAGCTGGCCAGGTCACCCCAAGGCAAGTGGCTTTGTGGGCCACAGCAGGCAAGGACAGCAGAGGACACAGACACCTGATGGGCACCTGTGCCAGGGACAGCCCCTCCTGAGTTGGGTTTTCTGGCCTAGCCCATCTGGAGCTGTAACAACAACCTCAAATCACCAAGGTCACCTGTGTATGTCAAAGCCGTATGACTAAATTATATCCACCTGTCTCTGTCAGCCCCTATTTAAATAATCACTAAAGGCTTTTAGTGGATTGAGAGAGTTTGTGCCCCCACTAAGGTGGTATCTCTGTCCAGAGCAAACCATCACAGCACCGTCCATCAAGCCCTTGCCATGTGACAGCCTACAGGAAAACGTTAAATACCTCCCCACTAGGCCAGGTGTGGTGGCTCATGCCTGTAATCCCAGCACTCTGGAAGGCTGAGGCAGTAGGCCAGGTGTGGTGGCTAATGCCTATAATCCCAGCACTCTGGAAGGCTGAAGCAGGTGGATTGCTTGAGCTCAGGAGTTCGAAACCAGCCTGAATAAAAGCAACACACACATGTAGCCATCTCTACTAAAAAGAGAAAAATTAGCTGGGCATAGTGGTGCGTGACTGTAGTCCCAGCTACTTGGGAGGCTGAAACAAGAGGATAACTTGAGCCCAGTTGTTTGAGATTGCTGTGAGCTATGACACTACAGCACTCTACCCAGGACAGAGTGAGACTCTGTCATAAAAAAAAAAAAAAAAAAAAAAAAAAAAAAAAAGGCTGGGCACGATGGCACACACCTGCAAAACCAGCACTGTGGGAGGCTGAGGCGGGAGAACTACGTGAGCTTAGGAGTTGAGACTTGTCTGAGTGAGAGTGAGACATTGACTCATTAAAAAAATGAAAAACCCAGCTAGGCACCAGGTTGAGCACCTATAATCCCAGCAGCTTCCGGAGACAGAGGCAGCATGATGCCCACAGCCTGAATCTGAGATTGCAGTGAGCTATGACGCCACCATACTCTGCTCAGGGCTTAGGGCGGGATTCTGTCTCAACAACAAAAAAAACTGAAATCAAGTATTCAGGCCAAAATTTGTACATGAATGTTCATAGCAGCATGATTCACAGTAACCAAAAGGTAGAAACCACCCAAATGTCCATAAACAGTTGAATGGATAAACAAAGTGGGGGTTGTGAGCTATCCAGTGGAATATTATTCACCCTTAAATAGGAAGAAAAATTTGGCACATGATACAACATTGATATACCTGAAAAACATGTTCAGTGAAATAAACCAGACACAAAAGAACAAATTTTGTGATTCCATTTATATATAAAACATCTATAATAGGCAAATTCATGGAGACAGAGTACAATAGAGGAGGTGGTGAGGGTACTGCTAAGGAGCATAGGGTTTCTTTTTGGGGTGATACAGATGTTCTGGAAGTGGTGGTAATGGTTGTACAAACTGAATATACTAAATGCCACTGAATTATACATTCCATAATGGCTAAACACAAGACCCCATCTCTAAAAAACTATAGTTAGCTACCAGGAGGCTAAGCCAAGAGGATCACTTGAGCCCAAGAGTTTGAGGTTGCTGTGAGCTATGACGCCACAGCACTCTACTAAGGGCGACTGAGAGATGCTGTCAAAAAAAGAAAAAAAAAAAAAAACCAAACAGCTAAAATGGTCAATTTTTTATATATATATTTTTTATTCAATCTTTTGAAATGGGGAAAAGGGCGAGGTGAGGTCCCACATGCCTGTAATTCCAGCACTATAGGAGACCGGACACTAGAGGGCAAGGGTTCAAGAGCAGCCTATGCAACACAGCAAAACCCAGTTCTCTAAAAAAAATAGAAAAATTGGCTGGGCGTGGTGGCGGGCACCACTGGGGAGGTTAAGGTAGGAGGAACACTTGAGTGCAGGAGTTTGAGATTGCTGTGAGCTAGGCTGAGGCCACTGCACTCCAGCCTGGCCAAGAGAGCAAGACCCTGTCACCCACAAATAAAATCATATGCAGATGGATGCCAAGTAGGCACAGCTCCTCCACCTTCCCCCCAGGATCTAAGCAGACAGCTAACTCGCTGCTGTGTGAACCCCTCCGGTTCGCCAAGTGCCGTAGCAGGACATCACCCAGCAGACCTTTCAGATTTGCCCATATGAAGTAACAGATCCTATAATTCATCACTTATTCAGGAGCCACCACATGAGCCAGAAAGCCATCAGGGGCTGGCCCTGTGGCTCAGGCAAAGGCTATCAACCCAGCTGGGAGATTCTGTCCATATTTTCCGATCAAAGGGACACAGGACTCAGCAACTTGGTGGCAGAAATGCTGAAAAAGAGAACCTGAGGCCAAGATTGTGACAAGCCAGCAGGAAACACGAGACATTTCACAATACAGGGAGAGAAGTTAAGTCTGAGGATGTGGGATGACAACGCTGATAAGCTGACCCCAGCTATACATGGAAAGACAGGAAAATGACTCACCCATGCGGACTAGATAGCAATCAGCCTGGGATTGTGAAGAATTAATCATGCTGGACAAACTTAATTTAGTTCTGACATTTCTGGGTTCAATGTACAAGAGTCAGGAATAAAGACAACTCAATCCTATCCTATTGGTTATTTGTAACACTCAGAGAAAATACTAGATTACATTAACAGCATTAAGAAACAGGCAAGCACTCAAGTCTCAAGATTGATTTCCTTGGTACATAAGAGCATTCCAAGAATTTAAATGTGAAACAAAAGCCAGAACCCGGGAAGATGCTTCTGAAGCCCAAGTCAGGCCTCATGCCCCTACTCAAGACCGCGGCACCTGTCTCACCTGGGCAGGTCAACATCCTGCTTGCAACCACACCCATCCCTGACCTCGCCCATCACACCCCTCAACACAGCCCACCCTGGCCAAAGATTATTTATAATCCTCCAAAATCCAAGATATGCCACTCTTCTGCCAAGGCTTCCAAGTTCTACCCCCACCATAGGGTCAGCCGTCGGTCCAGAACGTCATCTGAATCTGCTCCCGTGTGGACAGGGTTCCTTGGACATGATTCCTTAAGGTCAGATCCTAGGGCTGAGTCCTCCTGCAGGTGAAGACCTCAGAACCGCCCCCCAGCCCTGCCAGGCTACACACCTCATAGCAGGGGGCACAGACCTAGGGTGCCCGCAAAAACCACTCCCAGGAGCCACTGGTCTGCCAGGCAAATGTCACATGGGGCAGGACCCCACAAGGGCCTGGCCTTGCTTTAGGGCGTCCCCAGGCTTCTTGGGCAACAGACCCCACTCTAGAATTATCCCTCCACAGAGAATCACACCTACGTCCTCAGCTTTACCAGAGATCCATCTTCCTGGCGTCCTCTGATGGACCTTTGCCACCTAGCAAGGCTATGGACACCTGAGAGTGCTAAGTGCCGCTCTTCCTATGCTGTTTCAGCTTTTAGTGAAAGGATTCCAGGAGTTCCTACCTGGAGAGCCCAGCCACACCTCCCAGCTCACTAGACATATGCTATGTTCCCCTGCCATAGTGGAGCATCAGGGTCACTACACAAGGACCTGATTTTCTCTCACCTTCCGTATTATCCCCATCTTCCTGCTGGTCCTCACTTGCAGCCTCAAAGCTGAGCCTTTCCCCAGCGGTTTCCTCACAGACTTGCCCCCAAAATCCTTCCAGGCCTCAGGATACCACCGTTGGCTGTCAACATGCTACAATCCCACCCCAAAGCCACAGCACATCTCAGCTCAAATGCTATCCCATCCGGTGTCTCCCAACCACTCCACCAAGTCCCTGGCCTGGTCCACCTGATACACACTACCTCATCTCAGGCAGTCTCCTGTTGTGCTCCAGTGTTTCCCACACCCTTACCCAACACAGGGTTCCACAGATGTGTTAACGAGGAAGGGCTTCTGCCTTTTCAAACTCCTGCCAGAGCCCATTTCTTGCTTGAAGCGAGCCCAGCATTAATTCTGAAAGACTGTATCTTTAAGACATGTGACCACGGCCCATGGTCTGGTGGCCACATCTGCAAGCAGCTTCCAGAATCCCAGGTGCACTACGGAAGTTAGGCCGGTGCCCCTAAGACTGGGCCCAACGCTGGCTCTGCTATGGGGTCTGTCCCTGTCGACCCCAGGTGCTGAGGAAGTAGGAAAGGTCACCTGCTCCGTACTGGGTTCAGACATAGCCTGAAGGAGCTCCACACCCATCAGACGCACCTTCCTTCCCCCATGCAGGGCAGAGCACAGAGTCAGCATAGGGGAGCACACAGCAACCTCTCGAGCACTGCCCTCACCTCCTGCCACACAAACGCTTCAGACATGAAACAGACAGTGATCCTACAAACACTGTGCTCACAGCACCACCCACCTGCAACATCCTAAGTCAATTACAGAAGATTTCCTTTTTTATTTTTGCAATATCATTGCATATAAAAGCAATAGAAACATAACAGTCTTAACAAGAAGTTTACAACTGAATATTTGAACAGAAAACTGTACACAATATCATTTACAGCAATTTTACACAGTAAATTAAGTGACTGCAAAAAAAGTTCTAAATCCCTCTGTTGCTTTATATTGGAGTATTCTAGATAAAGAGCCTACCCGGTGCTATTCACAAACACCAAATTAAGACTGTGTAACTGACATAAAACCCATTAATTTATTAAGTGTAACTGTTCAGAGGTCTAGAGGAAGAAAAAACCCACTTGAACATGTTCGTAAAAGGCCAAAAACTCAGTCCCACGAAGACACGTAGGTGGTCTGGCACAGAGAATGCCGCCCCTAGACTGGTCCCATGAATTCATGGTTAAATGCAAAACAATCCTGACAAGTGGCAATTTAATGTTTAAAACATTGTGGAAAACCTGTTAAAAGATACATGTAAGTTTAACCTGGATGGTCGAGATTAAGCAATTAAGTTTGTTGCAAAACTGCTTCAAGTCCAATTTTTCTTGGATTTAGCTTCTTTAACAATTTAAAACATGCAAAATACACTCACTGGTACATAAAACTAATGTTTCTTATGACAATAAGGCAGGAATAACAATACATCATGAGATCATGAGCTACTAACAGAGAAACCATCCAGGTAGAAGGGTGTGATACATGCTTGGCCTCACTGGCTCCCACCAGGCACAGGGGCACCTGTTTCTCTGTTGGCCCAGGTGGCACAGTTAGCTCATGGCCGAAAAGTCTCTCAACGGTTCAGTTAAACAAGCTTCCAAGTCAAACTCGTCCTCCACTTGGCAGTCTACGTGTCTGACCTTGGTGGGTGTGCCAGAGTAGACATCCTAAAAAAGAGAAATAGGGGTCATGCACACATCCAGACGACAGATACCACACACAGGCCCCCTTGCTCCACCATGGAGGGAATGGTGCATGCTCCTGTGCCCAGCATGTTCCTGTGTCACCAGGTACGGTCATATGAAGGCAGAAAGCTAGCAACAGGAGACGCAAAGCAGATCACTGAAACTCATGGACACTGAGGGACATCCCACGGTAGCTGAAGTGTTGGATTCCTACCCAACTAAACTACCCCCACCCCAGGTTAGAATCAGAAGCTCACAGATGCCTCGACATCAGAGCCATGGTATTAACAGGAGCTGTCAGGAGGACCTGGTACAGTCACCCACTGTGACTTGTGGAGCAGAATCACACCAAAATGGCCACACCACGCACCAGCCAAGGAAAACCTGCCTCAGCACAGAGGTCTGGGGACTAAAGACAGCCCATCTCCCCTTCCCCAAGCTCACCTCAACCCTAAAGCAGAGGGCACGTCATACACCCCACAACTTAATTGTATCACACAATTTACGGCATGTTAAGGTGTAGAACTCAATTGCAACAGATGCTGATGATACTGCAAAGAGGGGTCATATGTACCATTACTGTATAACATATGAAGTTAAATGATTTATAAGCACAGAAAGAATTCTAAATGTCCTCTGGTCAATACCACTTGAATCATGCCATAAACTTATAAACACGTTTCCCGTGGCATTACTGCCCAAAGGATCCAACCTCACCTAATCCTTAAGGAAATAACCAGCAACTCAAATTGACACTGCTTTACAAACACTAAACTGATCCTCTTCAATGAAATGAGTCCCCGTCATGGGGAAAGGCAGGGGAGCCTGTTCTAGGTGAAAGGGGGGAAAAAAAAAAAGCACCGTAGTTTAAGTATGTGATCCTTAATTAAGTTCTGTACCAAAAAGGAGAAATACTCAAAAGGACATTATTGAACTGGGAAACCTGAAATGTGAACTGCTTATCAGACAAATTTTGTGCATAATACATTTCCCACATGTGATAACTACACCGTGCTTACCTTAATCTTAAAAGATAGAATTAGTAACATCAAGTGGCAAAGCTCCACTGCCACTTCCAAGTGGTTAAGGAACACAAATAGCAGACAGCCACATAAGGGTTTGCTATATAGATTATTTTTCGAAACAGTTTTAGAGAAAAGGGCTTTTCCAAGTACCTACTTAGTTCAGCCTTCTCTCCTCCCTTCTACACATCTAGCTACTGTTCATTGGAGTACCCCACATCTCTCACCAGGACTCCAGCCTCCAACCCTGACCCCAGACCCCAGCCTCTTCATGGCCTGGCCCCCACATACCCATGCCGTCTCCTCTCCCTTCTCCCCCAAGGGCTTCTCATTTACCTCGAACTTCTGACAGTGCAGCTAAAATGTCATAATCTGTTTCTTGAACTGAAATAAGAGTTGCCTGTCGCAACACCCTGCTATTTTTAGAGATGAGGTCTCACTCTGGCTCAGGCTGATCTTGAACCTGTGAGCTCAGGCAATCTACTAGCCTCGGCCTCCCAGAGTGCTAGGATTACAGGCGTGAGCCACTACACCCAACAAAGTGACTTATGTTATCAACAATTCACCTGAAACTCCCAAGCTGAATGACACATCCAAAGAAAATACTTACGAAGTCATCTTGAGAGCTCATCTGGGGTTCAGAGCCACTTTCTGGGGATTCCAGGTCTACAGGGTGTCTGTGAAGTAAAATCCAATAGTGTCAGCCACTGGCTTCACAGTAAGGAGGCTGGTGTGCAGCAAAGTTCTCCAAGTCTATGCCTTAAAAACCAGCTCTACCCACATCCTCCTGCCTGAATGATATTGACACTGCCCTTCCCCCTAGCCAGAACCAACCCTGGCCCAATCAATCCAGTAGGAACAAAGCTAATAGTAGATACAAGTAACAGGAAATCTACCTGCTGGACTGCTGCAGGATTCCAGATCCCTTAGGGACACTCCCAAGTTCCCTGGGAGCAGGGCACTTGAAACAAGCTCAGTTTTTAAGGGAAGAAGTGAACACCGTGTCAAGCCAACTCTACACTATCACTAATTTTCCCATTTTCTATTCATGGAGAACAGCACAATGGTTCATGCTGGAAAGAAACCCACGTGACATTTGTCAGGCCAAATGTGTTTAAAGCCACGTAAGAAATAATTTCAAATATGCTGCTTTCTAATAAACTTCCCAGCACAAAGAAACTTGAAATATTTGTTGAATGTCTAGATGTGTCTGAGGAAGGAAGAAGCTCAGGACCAGAGGGAACTGAGATGAAACAGAAATGTCCCCCTCGGGAGACAAGCACAAGACCCTCCTAGACCCCTGTAGCAGGGGACTCACTGTGCAACCAAGTTCAAACTTTCAGTCTGAGATACTTTCAGTTAGGCCCAGGTTTAAAAACTGAGGAGAAAGATAAAACTGTCCTTAAGAACTTTTTATTTACATAGCTCAACATAAATGAGTCAAATATTTTAGGATGTTTCCATCTTTGTTTTTTTTAATTTATTTTTTCAGCCTCCCAAGTAGCTGGGACTACAGGCATCCGCCACAACGCCTGGTTGTTTTTTGATTGTAATTGTTTGGCAGCCCTGGGCTGGATTTAAACCCACCAGCTCTGGTGTATGTGGCTGGTGCCCTAGCCGCTAAGCTACAAGCGCTGAGCCAGGATGTTTCCATCTTTAAACAAACAAAAACAGCCACCATGTATTACTCCCAGGTATATTTGAGTTCTACCTTTTCTAGCTACAAACTAAATTCAATCCAGGAAATCAACTCCTCACTCCAATCCCACTTGCCCAGCTTCATGCACTATAGAGAAACAGGCATGGTGCAGCCACTTTGCTCCCTCCTGCCTGTCAGGGACCTAAACCTATGACAACCTGCCTTGCAAGTGACACGCAGAGCTGCTCAATCACTGCACCAGTCAGAGAAACAGTAAGTAGGGAGGTAACCAAGACATACATTTCCTGTAAATCACATCCTTCTTCAGCTGGAGGATCCCAAAAATGCAGTGCCACCTTCCAGAGTCTTATCTGCTGGTCCCACGATCGACGACTATACTTCTTAAACTTGTTGGGCGTCTTGGGATGGATGCCAGGTTGCCGAAGGTGTCTACAAAAGAGCAATACCACCCTCACAAGCCATTCACACTTGCACATTAGCTTTAAGATTAACTGAACTTTGAAATCAGTGTTATTCTAAGAATCATGGATCAACTTGAAGAGTCTAAAAAATGAGAAAGTAATGTATAAAACTATTTCTTCAAATCTTACTATTCTCTTGCATCTATATTCCAGAAAACTAAGCTTGAAACTATATTCTAGAAAACTAAGCTTTAACACCAATCCTTCCAAAAAGTTCAGGCAAACTCTAAAGCTTCCTGCTTATCGTTTGTGTCCATGTGTTCCAGGGACTGAATAGGAATGTGCCATGGAGCACTGCCAACGTTCTTATATCAGATCTTGACAATCTTATATATATGACAGAACTTTTGTCGCCCTCTGTGGAGTGCTGTGACATCACAGCTCACAGCAACCTCATCAAATCTCTGGGCTTAGAAATCCTCTATGTCAGTCTCTCAAGAAGCCACAATGCCCAGCTAATTTTTCTATTTTTAGTAAAGACAGGGTCTTGCTCGTGGCTCAGGCTGGTCTCAAACCTGTGAGCTCAGGCAATCCTCAAGGGACCTCAAGGGATTCACCAGCCTCGGCCTAAAGTACTGGGATTATAGGCATAAGCCACTACACCCTGCCTAAATCTGGACAATCTTTATCTTGAACTTCATTTTCTTCCATCGTTTGTTTTAATAACTCTAAGACCGGAGAAAGAAAATGTTATCTAACATTCAAATTATGAAGATAATTTTATTTTTAATTTTCATGTCCTCTGTTTTTCAGTTGCTAATCCATTCTGTGTATCATAAGCTCCTGTCGAGTCCCCGATAAACAGTTCTTCTCAAGCATGAACTATTCATACATGTAATCCCTGCATCAGATGTACTGCCTAATCTAAACATTACAAATGCAAAATCCCATGACTTGTTCAGAACATGCCACTCAAGTCAGACCACCTTGGGACTTCTTTAATATAGCGATCATAGGCAATTGTGTTCTTTCCATAGTTGATCTGTTTCTGTCTCCTCATCAGGACACTTTCATCTGTCTCAAAATCAGCTGGGACTGTAGACATGGACTCCTTTGAATCAGAACTGAAAAATGAGAGTTAACAGAACAAGCCTTACAATTAAGACCACTATGGTGAGGCAAGAAAATGCTGAAACACAATAATGAAAGAGGGCACATCCTCCAGATTCCAAACCTTATTGTAACAGAATAGTTCAGAGTCTATACAGATGGGAATTTAGTACACAATAGACACAATGTTACAAATCAGTGAAGAGTGGTAATGATTGATACATGCTATCACCATTACCAAGTATTACTCATCTTTTCTCAATTCTTTTCATTAACAACCTACAGATCTATGGAATTAGAGATGTTAACAGCCTTTACCTTCCTGATGATGATTTTCTCTCTCTTCCAAATTCATTTATGAGAAGTTTCCTCTTATATCTGAGGAAAAAATATTGCTGTTTTTAGAAAGGTATAAAAATAAAGTACCAGTTCTGACAAAAGTCTACCCTGAAACTCTCAGGTACCTCCTACATAATGCAGAGGTTCCCTGGGCCAAAAGAAATCTTTAACAGCTTCAGCTTAAGTAGTAAGACTCACACAACAAAAATTTACATCCCCAAGCTCAGAGCCTTTTTCTTCGAAAAATAAATTAAAAAGTTTTCATTTTTCAGGGCAGTGCCCACAGCTCAGTGGCACTGGCCACATACATGAGGCTGGTGGGCTCGAACACAGCCCAGGCCAGCTAAAAAACAACAATGACAACTGTAACAACAAAAATAGCCAGGCGTTGTGGTGGGCACCCGTTACTTGGGAGGCTGAGGCAAGACAACCGCTTGAGCCCAAGAGTTTGTGTTTGCTGTGAGTTGTGACGCTACGACACTCTACTCACTCTACTCAGGGCAACAGCTTGAGACTCTGTCTCAAAAAAATAATAATAAATAAGGTTCCATTTTTCAAATACCTCAATCACTAATGAGATATGTTCTCCTCTAGTCTTGGTAAATGAATACACATGCCTTGTTCCCAGTGAATTTCATGAGGCATCAGCTTCCTATTGCACTGACTACCCAAACTTAGCTTTGCAAAAACAGTATGATGTCACTCAAAGGAGCCTAATATGATCTAACATTAAAACCACTACACACCTCCAGCTAGAGGTTCATTCAGGTGTCTGAAAGATGCCACATATCACTGTGGCTCCCAATTCCCTCCAAAATCTAAAAGCTGCCCCCAAGTCTGCTATAGTATACAGTAAAGTTTGGACACCAAGTAATAAGAAAATAATAACCTGTGTATCTAGAACAGCCATTGTTATATGCAGTCTATGTTACTCTCCTCGAAGAATCATAAGCTAGCTTCTCACACTCCCCTTGCTGTAGGGAAGCAAACTGGCCTTAGCAGACCCCAGGGCCAGGAAGACAAACCATCCAGGATGTGCAAAGCAGCAGCTTCCATCAGAAAGGGTGTCATCAATGGGTAACCCATGACAACATTCTGGACACGAGTTTTCCAAAACAGGACAGTCCACAGACACAGGCCCACAAGACAACTGAGGAACAGAGAAGGGGCTACACACAGCACGGTCAAGACAGGTGGGGTATCTGTACGACCCACAGGTTGAAAACAGCTGCTCTAGCTAGTGGTAACTTGGGGGAACAAACAAGACCACAGTATTCAAGAACTGTTATTGTAATACTCATGAACAGAATATAGAAACTGTACAGATCAAAATTCCAATTTTATAGTTGAGAAAGTCAACACCTATGTAAACAAAACAATTCATTCAAAACACTGTGGCCACACCAGGTTCGGTGGCTCACACCTGTAATCCAAGTACTCTGGGAGGCTGAGGTGGGAGGTCACTTGAGCTCAGGAGTTCAATACCAGCCTGAGCAAGAGAGAGACCCTGTCTCTACCAAAAATAGAAAAACTAACCAGATGTGGTGGCAGGCACCTATAGTCCCAGCTAGTGAGGAGGCCAGGAGTTTGGGGTTGCTGTGAGCTATGATGATGCCACAGCACTCAACTCTAGAGCAAAAGAGTAAGACTTGTCTCAAAAAAAAAAAAAAAATTGGTACCCCAAGTCTGTAACTCCCAGTTCATTCTTTCCATCCAAGGATACAACCCAGCCGCACATTTTGATATCTAAAAGAAATTAAGAATGTTCAACAACCAATTCCCATGAGTTCCTATATCTTTTCAGGAGGCAGCTATAAATACCATCACTGAATGCTGAGATGAGGGTGGGAAGGTTAGTCCTACTCCCCTGGCTGACATACCGGACATATTTTCTCATCAGAATTAAGAAGTAACAAAGATCCTGTTTGATTTATTGGCCACTTGGCAGCTAAAAGTCTCTCATAAAATAGTTCAGTCAATTATGAACCATAGTTTAATTCAAAGTTAATTTAGCCAGGTTTGGATTGGATGGCCTATATCAAAGGAGAAAAAGGATCAAAAACATCAATGATTTCATCAAAGGAGATTACACAGTGTTAAGGATGCATTATACAAATAGGAATGAGTCAAGGGAGAGGAAGTGGTTTTCAGTTTGAGAACTTGTATAAACAATTTGTATACAACTGTAGTCCCTGAGCTAGGAACCTCTCCCTGAACACCAGCATTTCTGAGCTGTTACCTGAAGCAGGTATTAGTCACACCTGGTTGTGAGCACACCCCACTTACTACGCTGGCATGAGGACTACACGGGGTAACACAACTGCAGAAGCTCCTGGACAGTCCTCTTGTGGCAATCCTGCAGCACCACTGCACACCCACTTGCACTCTCGGAGGGATCACCGCTAAGATGACAGTGGTCCTCAGGCTTTGAAGAGTACTACCCCATTTGCAGGGCCAGGGAGGGACCTGAGAATCTGAATTTCTTTTCTTTTTTTTTTTTTTTTGTAGAGACAGAGTCTCACTTTATTGCCCTCGGTAGAGTGCCGTGGCATCACACAGCTCACGTTTTTTTTTTTTTTTTTTTTTTTGAGACAGTCTCACAGTCACCCTTGGTAGAGTGCCTTGGCGTCATAGCTCACAGCAACCTCAAACTCTTGGACTCAAGCAATTCTTGAGTGTCCCTAGAAGCTGGGACTACAGCCACCCACCACAGCATCTGGCTATTTTTCAGAGATGAGGTCTCACTCTGACTCAGGCTGGTCTCGAACCTGCCTCTGCTAGGATTATAGCAGAGTGCTAGGATTATAGGCGTGAGCCACCGTGCGTGACCAAAAGAATCTGAATTTCTGACAAGTCCCCAGGAGTTGCTGAGCTGCTTGTCTGGGGCCCAGCATTTTGAGAAGCAATGTTCTAAGACGCACCTCAAATTTAACGTACAACTGAAAACACCACAGATAACACATTCGAAATATTTCAAATGTATACCTTGCCATTTCCTTGTTAACTCTGGTCCTCATCTCATCTTCCTCAACTGCACTTGCCCAGTCTGAACATCTAGAACGGGGCTTGGGTCCTTCAGGAGTGGTAAAGCTGTAATAAAATGAAAATACACATTTGAACCACAATACATACTTTCAGTTTCCTTTCCAATTGTAAGTCAAGAAACAGTCATGAAGGGCGGCGCCTGTGGTTCAGTGGGTAGGGCGCCAGCCCCAAATACTAAGGGTGGTGGGTTCAAACCCAGCCCCGGCCGAACTACAACAAAAAATAGCCAGGCGTTGTGGTGGGCACCTGTAGTCCCAGTTACACAGGAGGCTGACGCAAAAGAATCGCCTAAGCCCAGGAGTTGGAGGTTGCTGTGAGCTGCCATGGCACTCTACTGACAGCAATAAGGTGAGACTGTCCCTACAAAAAAAAAAAAAAGAAAGAAAGAAAAAAAAGAAACAGTCATGAAAATAAAAACTCCAAGGCTGTCTGGCGAGTACCAAAGGGAACAGGCTTCAGAGTTGAGGAATCAGAGGTGAAAGAGACTCTGCTCAATAATTCACTCGTTCATTGCCGTTTGAGCAATTTGCTTAAAGCCTCTCATTAAACATCTGCTACCTACTACGTGCTAGCATTGGCTAACTCCTGGGGACGCAGTAGCCCACAGAGAATGAAAGCAAACCAAGTTAGAAAGTCACTGTTAGCTCTGAGAAGAGCACCTAACATGACTTACTATATTTGCAAAATGAGTTTTTTCCATGAGTTTTAAAATAATTTCAAATACACATTTATTACTAAGCACAGTGACCAGCACACGGTAGGACCTAATATGCGGCTATGTGAGATATATAGTCACTAATTAGATGCATATAATTAATTCAGAATATATTACCTCCAAATTAACACGTGTATGGGAGGGCAATAAGTATATAGCAGAAGATGCACTAAGCCTTAGTCTACGGTAAAGATAGCCCTGATAGTTGAGTGAAAGCTAATTCAGGAGCTCAGTTCTACCTCAGGCTTAAGGAAATCTTTAATCATGATCAGGAAATTTGGGAAGGAAAAAAAAAAGACGACACAATTTGAAAGCTTAAAGCTCAATGCCAAAAGTTCTGGCAGTCAGAATTGCTTATGTGTCTATTATTTATATTAGATGTAAACTTACATTTTTATTTTTCCACCCATTTTTTTCTTTTCTTTTCTTTTTTTTTGAGGCAGAGTCTCACTTTTTCACCCCCAGTAGTGCCATAGCATCACAGCAACCACAAACTCTCAAGCGTTTATCTTGCCTCAGCCTCCCAAGTACCTGTGAATACAGGTACCTGCCACAACACCCAGCTATTTTTAGAGATGGGGTCTCAGCTCTAGCTCAGATCTGATCTTAAATAAGCAATCTCATATATTTTAGTAGTGAACAAAATGATGTGCTTCATAAATGCAACTGTAGTAACAAATGAATAATCCCTTTATGTAGTTATTGCTTCCCACCAAAGTAACTTAAATTTCTAAAATTGGAAAAGTCTCATATCAAATTAACTAACTAAAAATTAAATTGATTCAGTAAATGTGTTGCAAATAAAGAACCAAATGGATGCTTGTCCAGGATTGGACAGTGACATCCTCACTAGTGTATCAAGAAGTTCAGGTCTGGGTCTCCAGCAGGAATCTGAACTATAAGAATTTTTTTTTTTTCTGAGACAAGGTCTCACTCTGTCACCCCGGCTGCAGTGCAAAGGTGTCATCATAGCTCAGTGCAATCTCAAACTCCCAGGCTCAAGCCTCAGTCTCCCAAATAGCTGGGACTAAGGCCCATGCCAGCACATCCAACTAATTTTTGTAATTTTTTGTGAAGACAGGGTCTCACTACATTGCCCAGGCTGATCTCAAACTCCTGACCTCAGGTGATCCCTCCACCTTCCAAAGTATTGGGAATGTGATGTGAGCCACCATACTGACCAGGAATAATTTAAAACATACATATGAAATAACCTTACCCTACATCTGTTTGTGTACCTTTTATGGAATGAAAGTCCGTTTCTTAGATAGGTCATACTTAAAATCTACTCTATCATGGGACAAGAAAGCCCATTCTTTACACTAAGCTAACCTATTTCCAAAAGGACCACTTCCGGTCCTTCTCCATCAACAAAACCAGCACACCCCAGCACCGATGGAGATGTAACTGGCACTGTTTGTCAGGTACCTTCATGCATGAACCACAAAAAGCCAATACCAAGTACCACGGCCCCAGGACAGAGCGTGTTCCTGCCATGTTGGAGGAACAGGCTGGAAGAGTACTGGTCCAGTTACCAAGGGCTTCATGTCTTATCTTTTTTTTTTTTTTGTGACAGAGCCTCGCGCTGTCGCTCTGGGTAGAGTGATATGACATCACAGCTCACAGCAACCTCCAACTCCTAGGCTCAAGCGAGTCTCCTGCCACCGCCTTCCAAGTACCTGGGACTACAGGCGCCAGCCACAATGCCCAGCTATTTTTTGGTTGCAGCTGTCGTTGTTGTGAACCTGCCAGTTACTTATCTCCACTTTTTTTTTTAAGAGACAGAGTCTCCCTTTGTTGCCCTCAGTAGAGTGCCATAACATCACAGCTCACAGCAATCTCCAGCTCTTGGACTTAGGTGATTCTCTTGCCTCAGCTTCCCAAGTAGCTGGGACCACAGGTGCCCACCACAATGCCTGGCTATTTTTTTTTGTTGCAGTTTGGCCGGGGCTGGGTTCAAACCCTCTCACCCTCTGTATATGGGGCCTGCACCCTACTTACTGAGCCACAGGTGCCACCCTATCTCCACTTCTTATCTATGTAAGGCAGGCCACTGGAGGGCTCAGAGCTTGATCTCATATCTTTCACGCCTAGCCCTGGGGCTGTCCTAGAACCTCTCCCACACCTGCCCCCAATCCCCAAGTCTATGTACTGATTACTCACAGGATGCCTGGCAAAGCCTCCCTACCCAGACTCCCAGATCCCATTATCTCCTCCACATCTGCACTTGCTGTCTAAGAAGCTTCCCTCCCCACGCAGATCTGCTCCGCTCCTATTTCTTTATCCTAGAAATGGCCCCACAATCAACACAGGGGTTTGGGCCTAAACACCCGAGTCATCTTCCATGTTCCTCCTTCCCCCAGCAATTCGCTCAGCAGTCTCTACAGATCCTGGTTCAGTAATCTATCCTAAGCCTGCATTCCCTACCACCTTCACAGCTTGCCTTGACCAAGTCACCACAACCTTTCACTGGAGCTTAGCAGCAGCCCCCTGCCCTTATCCTCTGGTCACTTCACAAACATCCCCACCTGTGAGCTTTGGCACATGGCTCCTCACAGGGATCTGCACAGAGATCATCCCCATTTCCTCCCAGTCACCACCAGAAGGTCCTCCAGGAGAGACCTTCCCTGACCATGGCCCAAACAACCCCCCACCACAGGCAACCCACTCCGAGTTACTGTTTGACTTGCTGTCCCACCACACAGAACACAGCACTTGTTCCACTCACAACACAGCACTTGTTCCACTCACTCACACAAGCTGCCCAACCTACAAAGTGCTCAGGTCAGCAGGACAGAAGCCCAGCACTGGAGACCAGGCTGTCACTCAACACCCTCTTCCAGGCCCTTGGCTTAGGCCTGTAATCCCAGCACTCTGAGAGGATCGCTTGAGCTCAGGAGTTCGACACCAACCAAAGAAACCGGTCTCTACTAAAAATAAAAAAAAAGAACCCCGCACTGTGACAGGCGCCTGTAGTCACAGGTACCCGGGAGGCTGAGGCAGAAGGATCTCTTGAGCCCACAGTCTGAAGTTGCTGTGAGCTATGACACCACCGCACTCTACCCAGGACAAAACAGTGAGACCCTGTCTCAGAAAAAAAACAATCTCCTTCCACCCTCCAGCTCCTCCTCCAAATTGACTCCGAAGAGCGAACTACGGACGCCCGGCTACCGCACCGCACTCTTGGTCCGCGCCGTCCCCGCCACGCTCCCCGGGCACGCGCAGAGGCCTCCGGGGCGCCCAGCAGCGCCTCCTGGCCCGGCCGCGGTGTCCCCGCCTGAAGACCCCGACCGTCGCGCCCGCCTCCTGGTCGTTTCCCTCGCACAGTAGCGCAGGTTAGGGACAAAAGCACGGCCTGTCCCAGCGTATTTTGAAAGCGGAAGCACAGAAGCCCCGACAGCAGCTTCTCCGAGGGCCCCACGCGCCCTTCCAGACCCCGCCCCAGCGGCCTGCGGCCCACCTCTCGGGCCTGCGGTCGGCGGCCCGGCGCTCGTCCTGCTCGGCGTCCTCGGGCTTCCTGCGCCTCCCGTCGGCTCTGCGCTTCCGTCCGAGGCTCCATCTCGCGGGGGACGGCGGGCTGGGGGCAGAGACGCGGTCGGCGGATCTCGGATGGCCAATGGCCCCCGGCCCGCAGACCCCCGACCCACACGCGACCCTGATGGGCCACCGCTGGAGCGCGCGCCCGGCACCAGACCCGGGACCCCCGCGGCCGCGCGGCCCGGCCTCACCTCGCGTCGCCGTCACAGCGGCTCCCGTAATTGGACGGGCTTCGCGGCCGGCAGGCCATGACTGCGGCGGAAGCGCGGGCGCGCTGGGCTGCAGCGGCGGCGGCGACCTGAAAAACGACCTCCCCGCGCCGGCGCCGACTAGCTCTATACTCCCCGCCCCCAACAGCCTTTATAGGGTCGCCGGCCCCGCCCCCGCGGCGCTCCCGCGCGCTCCGGGTCAGGTGAAACCATTCCGCCCAGCAAGCGGGGGCGGCCCCTCAGCTGCGCGCGCTCACTTGGCGACTAAAGCGAGACTCAGGCCACAGAACAGTAGCAGGCAGGTCGATCTCACTGACAGACGCCCCTCTGGCTGTCTGAGGAGAGGTCAGAGGAAAAAACTGCTCCTGCACTGAGGCAGCCGGGCCGCCGCGGGCCCCTTGGGCACTGAAAGGTCGTGCCTTCGCGGGCAGGGGAGGGGTATTGGCGGGAGATTCGGACACGCGCAACGCTAGCGTGGGGGATGGGAACAAGAGGCGCATTCCGATTGGTCCCAGCCTAGGTTGGGCGCAACTCCGCGCTGGCGGGAATCCGGAACCCGGAAGGTGGGGTCCTTTGAGCCGGGGTTGGTGCTGCCCGACCCAGCGGACCGCGGCTAAAGATGAACTCGAAGTCAGGGCCATCCCCAGCTCCTTATGCAAAAGAGAAGGTAAAAGCCTTGGGCACCTGTGAAGAATTGGCCCCACATTAAGGAAATTCGTTGCCAGCCTCTCATAAGGACACGCAAATTGTCACAACATCTGGCGCTTAAAACTAGCACTAATTATGAATTACAAGTTTATCGTTACAGGTAACAACTGGAGACAATACAGAATCAGGCATTCTTCCACCTACCCAGGGATGTCTGTGTAATTGATATCTCATTCACTCCCTTTTTCTCTTCTAACATTCTCCTTGTTTTATGTAAAATGTGGATTTCTTGGGCCTCACAAGAACGTAGTAATCACATTGCAGCGTCAGCCCCTTCTCTCTGCCTTCAAAATGCTGAAGGTTCCAGGCCGGATGCAGTGGCCTGCACCTGTAATCTCATCTCTCTGGGAGGCAGAGGCGGATGGGGTCCCTTGAGCTCAAGAGACCAGCCTGAGCAAGAGGGAGACTCCCCTCGCTACTAAAAATATAAAAACTAGCTGGGCGTGATGAAGGGCACCTGTAGTCCCAGCTACTCCGGAGGATGAGGCAGGAGTATCGCTTAAGCCCAGGACTCTTGAGGTTGCTGTGAGCTAGCACTGAGACAATCTCAAAAAAAGTTTTGGAGTAATCTAAATTTTAGACTTCAATGGTTGAGCAGCACACTGGTCAGGGCAGTTGCACTGCCCTCCCTGTTGGCCACTGGCTGAACTGCTTATCTCCACCCTTTTTGCTCCCTACTAGGTGCCTGCACTCACAGGCTCTCAACTTGTGGATTTAAGGAGTCAGTCCGACCCTCTCCCTGTTTCTGGGGTCAGCTGGGCCTGCCTGGGGGCGAGATGCTTGTAGACTCCCCACCCCGTCCAAGGTTGAACTACCTTTTCACCCAGGTTTCCAGGTGAAAAGAGTAGGCAGTGAGGTCAGAGGTCAAGGAGGCTGTGCCCCAGGGAAGGTTTGGAATCCTTGCACATGCTGCCCTCAGGACAGCACCTTGGTGTGCCTTCTGCCCCCTCCGTTTTGAATTCAGGAAAGTCACCCCCAAACTGGGACAGCCACATCCTGTCTCCTGTCCCCCCCCAGGCTCCAGGCATCCCCACATTAAGGAAACTAGCACTAATAATGAATTACAATCCTCAATACAGAACTATAGGGTCCCCAAGTGCCTGTGAGCCCTAGAGTCTGACATAGCCTTTCAGTGCGTGTTTCTCAGTCCCTATGTTGTCATCAGTTGAAGCAGCGCTGGCCTGTATGTGCAAAAAGGAATGAAAGTGACAACAAAGCCCCACGTTGTAAAGAATCAGAAGGCACTTTTCTTGAAAGAGGATTCAGAAAAAATCAAAAGACCCTCAGAGCCCAGAAAATGCGAATCCACTTGTCCTGTTTTTCAAAGAGATTACAGGAACTGCTTCACCAAGAAATGTTCTGTAGGTCAAGGAGCACAATGGGAACAGCAGCAAGTGCTCACTGGCTGTGGGGGTGGAGGGGCCAGTGCCATCAGGAATCCTAGGGTGCTGCCCAGAGAGCCTGGCCAAGGTGAGACCCAGGGATGAGCTAACCACAGGTCCTGCCTGGCTGCCCCTGGTGCTCCACTGGCAATTCCTGGGCCACCCGAGCCACAGCAAGGCCAGCAAAGACTGCCTCACAGGACACAGCTACTAGCACAAGAGTGGATCAGCAGGGGCCACTCACTCATTGGGCACTAATGTGTGCCCCCAACATCTCCTGCATCTGAAAGCAACCAGTGATTTTCCACCCCCACCCCCACCATAATGCATGACAGGAGACCTCCAAGGGCCCAGGCTTCCTATACATAGGAGAGGAACAACCATTGTTCCTACAGGTGGCCCTGGGGCCTCCAACTAGAAATCAGGGGACACTTCCTCTGATGCCAGGCTCCTGACCAATGTGTTTTCCTCTTATTCTGAACAACATGCGCTCATTGACATGTGCACAATTCTGCTTCTAAGAGGACTTCTCCAGCATCTCCCAGCTACTTCCCCAGCTGTTACAAAAGTGGAGTGTCACTCTGTCACCCAGGCTAGAGTGCCACGGTGTCAGCCTAGCTCAAACGATCTTCCCAGCTCAGCCTCTTGAGTAGCTGGCACTACAAATACCACCATGCCCCCAATTTTATTTTTAGTAACACAGGGTCTCTCTCTTGCTCAGGCTGGCCTCAAACTCCTGATGCTGGGATTACAGGCCTGAGCCACAGCACGCGACCCAAAAGCTTGGTTTTAACATCCCGGTAAAGCAAAATACAGGATATCACTTCAGACTAATATTTTTATTAAGTACTGCGTCATTTAACTACAATAGATTTGTCTCTATAAAACTAAGTAACTTCTCTTTTAGTAAAAATAACCCCTAACCATCCAGCCCCTCCTTGGCCCTTAAAACTCTGGACTGAGACTGAGTCTGAGTCTGGCTCCTGGCCACTGGCCACTGCCCCTGAGCAGCGCAAAGAACCCTATGAAGCTGAGTTTTCTCTGTTCCCAAATCCTGGGGCCAGGTGCAGCCTTGGGCAAGTCAGTCCAGCTGAAGCTGTCACCCCTACTTGAAACAGCTAAGCTTAGGGGTTTAGGACTACAGGTGAAAGTCATCCTCCACCTGTGTCAGAGCTGTGCCCGGGGCCTGATCAGCATCTTCCCTGCCCACCCCCCAACCCGCACCCATAAAAGCCTTGACCACAGAGGGGATCCCCTTCTGAATCAGGCAGAGCCTGCAGCAATGGCCAGCCCAGTGTGCATTCCTGGGAAGGACAGTTTTCTGGCCCCCACTTCCCACCAGGAGTCTAAGGCCTCAGCCTTCCTTAGACTTGTGAGGGCAGCAGAAGGCACCAGGTATAAGGCAGATGCCCCTCCAGAGGCAGGTGGCCCCATGAGTGAGTGGGGGCCGCCCTGACCTGCCCTTCCATCACCTCCCGCCAGAAAGGCCAGGAGTACTCCCCTGCTGCAGTGTGCGCTCTTCTCCACCCCCACCGTCAGGCTCTGACTAGGGACTCCAAGCAGCCTCTGTAGTTGGGAAGGGGCCTACAGCACACGGCCAGGTCCAAGAAGCAATGGGAGAACAGACCACAGTTACCCGGGTGAATCTGAATCTGACCAAAGACGGGTGTGCTGCAAAAATTTAAGGCAAGTGGCCCAGGTGAGGAGCAGATCCCAGGGTCTCCCAAAGGACAGCTCTGGGGATGGGGTTCAATGCCTCATTCTCTGTGTCCAGTATTTGCCCCTACATGGAGACAGGTGAAGGAGGAAGAGAAAAGGTGTGAAGACCCTTCCCACTACCACTGGGGGGCAGTGTTTCCACAAGAATTTCTTTTTAAACAGACGTTCCCAACCTGCCCTTAAGGCAAAGGCAGCCCCAGCAGGTTGAGTGTGCTTTGAATAGAGCCCTTGGCAGTGGAGGCCTGGCTGCTCTACCATGCCCCCAGGGCCAGTGGGGCCTGGGGCAGGCCTCTGAGGCCCCAGCCAGCTGCTCAGTGCACAATGCACACATCCAGGATGCAGAAGCGGGCACGACAGGTGGGGCAGGGCACACGGCTGGCCAGCCAGGTGTCCGGACGCTGCGGGTCCTGACGGCTGGCAAACCACTTGCCCATGCAGGTGAGACACCACATAGGGCGGCAGTAGCACTGCTGGCACTCGCCCACAGCCACCTCCTGGCAGGTCTTCACCAGCTTCACACTTGCACGTGTCTGCATGCAGCCAATGCAAGCCTCCAGCTCCTGCAGGCAGACAGAGAGTCACTCGGAGCCTCGGGACAGCCTGGGCCCACCCTCCAGCCCGCACCGGCCAGCCTCCCACCTGGCTGCTGGGCACCGAGTAGGCTGGGTTGACCTCCACCAAGGAGGCGAACGTCTCCAGGAATAGGTCGCCCAGGCTCTGGCGGATGACCACATTGGCTGCGCTGCGAATTGGTGCTTGAAGTTTCTCACACAGTTCCCCATACTCTGCCGAGTTTAGCCTGCAGAGAGGCATGGCCTTCAGCCAGAGCCTGGCCAAGACCCTGGGGCCAGTGAGGAGAGAGGAGACCCTAGCTGTGCCCCAAGGGGGAATAGACAGCCACCCCCCAAGCACAAAAAGATGGCCCTGAAGCCAGAGCATGCAGTACCAGAGCCTGCTCTGCACCGATTCAGGGACAGAAAACCTGAGTCAAGGCAGTCACTGAGCCTGTGTGCCAGCACTGTCCCCAAAATGCGTGGGAGCTCAGAGGAAGCCAAAAAAGTGGGGGCTAGAGAGGACCATGACAGAAGATGCTGCTGAAGGGGTCAGTAGCCAACATGTCCCAGATGCCTAGTACCATGCAGGCCCATGCCTGTCATGCCCCGTGCCTCCCTGGGGCATGGAGGCCAGAACCTGGCACTGGCTTGACGCACACACTCTGGAGGCGGCCTCACTCTTACCGGATGTCAAAGGCCTGCACACTGGGGCTGGCGCTGGCCACATGGATAGTAAGGAGCTGCACCGGCAGGTTGGAGTCCGGTGAGAGCTCATGCTGCCGCGACTCTGTCACAATCAGGTGCACATCCTGCTGCTGGGCCACATGCACACGGTACGTGGTCACCTTCATCACCCATGTGTCTGTCACAATCACTCGGGCACTTGGCACCCCAGTGGCAAACTTGTCAATCCGCCGGAACTCAGTATTGATGGAAGAGGCCACAGCCTGCCAGCCCGACTGCGGGAGGGCATAGAGTGCCAAGGTGCGGGCCAGTGGGTGGCGGGTCCACTGGTTGAAGGACCAATAGTAGATCAGAGTGCAGGTGAGAGAAGGTAGGGTCACAGCCATCAGGAGAAAGAGCCGCCAGGCCTCTGGGGCCTGGCTGGGGGAGTAGAGCCGCTTTTCTGAGGCAGCGAAGCACATGCCCACATAATAGCCTGCAAAAGATTAGATGAGCTCAGGGGAGGCCAGGATGCCAGGCCACTGTGCCATCCCTAGTGGTGCCCACCTCCGGGCCACAGCATCTCCCCTGTGCCAGGGGGTGGGGGCCTCTTCTTTTCTCATCCCCAGCACTGGGCCTAGCCCTCCACCCTGATCAGTTACCACTCAGTCCTTGCCCACAACAGTGGTACAATGTACTAGAGGAAAATGTTTTTAATTTACTGCTTTAATTTTTCACAATGAGTATCAAAAACTACAAAATCGGCTCAGCACCCATAGCACAGTGGTTGCGGTGCCTGCCACATACACCGAGGCTTGCAGGTTCAAATCTGGCCCAAGCCAGCTAAACAGCAATGACAACTGCAACAAAAAATAGCCAGGCATTGTGGCAGGCACCTGTAGTCCCAGCTACTTGGGAGGCTGAGGCAAGAGCTTAAATTCTCACTTAAGCCCAAGAATTTAAGGTTGCTGTGAGCTGTGATGACACAGCCCTCTACTGAGGGCGACATAGTGGGACACTGTCTCAAAAAAAAAAAAAGAAAGAAAGAAAGAAAAACTACAAAATCTAAGAAAAGCAAAAATAAACAAAATCCACCTCCTCTGAGGCAGCAGGTCAGACGTGGTCACCCCAGAGCTGGATGTCTTGTAAGCAAGTGCATGAAGGGCCACAGCATGAGGCAAGGGCACTGTGGGAGCCAGTTGAGGGCTCTGCTGGCCAGATCAAAGATGATTCCCAAGACCAAAGTGAATACCAAAGATGTCCAGGGGCTGCAGGTTCTAGTTTCAAAGAAAATCATAAACTTTGGACTTGGCACCTGTAGCACAGTGGTTACAGCACCAGCCACATACACCAAAGTTGGTGGGTTTGAACCAGGCCTAGGCCAGCTAACCAACAATGACAACAACAACGGTGGTGCCTGTGGCCCCGTATGCCGGAGGTGGTGGGTTCAAACCCAGCCTTGGCCAAAAACTGCAACAACAACAAAAAAAAAGGCAGGCATTGTAGCAGGGGCCTGTAGTCCAAGCTACTTGGGAGGCTGAGGCAAGAGAATCACTTAAGCCAAGAGTTTGAGGTTGCTGTGAACTGTGACACCACAGCTCTCTACCAAGGGCTACATAGTGAGACTCTGTCTCAAAAAAAAAAAAAGAAAAAAAGAAAGAAAAATAATAAACTTTGGAGAAAGACCCCTATATTTTCAGGTAATCTGTTACATAAGTAAGTAACATGTCTATGAGGCTTGACAATTTTCTAAGAAAGTTACAAATAGGGCAGCGCCTGTGGCTCAGTATGTAAGGCGCCCGCCCCATATACCGAGGGTGGCAGGTTCAAACCCAGCCCTGGCTGAACTGCAAAAAAATAGCCGGGCGTTGTGGCGGGTGCCTGTAGTGCCTACTTGGGAGGCTGAGGCAAGAGAATTGCTTAAGCCCAGGAGTTGGAGGTTGCTGCAAGCTATGTGATGCCACAGCACTCTACCCAGGGATAAAGTGAAACTCTATCTCTACAAAAAAAAAAAAAAAAGAAAGGGGCAGCTCCTGTGGCTCAAAGGGGTAGGGCGCTGGCCCCATATGCTGGAGGTTCAAGCCCAGCCCTGGCCAGAAACTGCAAAAAATAAAAAAATTAAAAAAGCTCACAACATTAAAAAAAGTTACAAATAAAAGAAAGCTCTTCTGTCCCCAGCTCTCAGGGGCCCAGGTTGCTTCATCCCCACACTAGTGAGATGCCCTTCCTGGGTCCACAGAGCTGTGACCATGGCCGAAGGGCCACCTGCGTCTGCACCCATCTTCTAGTGAGGTCCTACCTGATGCCTCTCCCCATCCTCCAGCCAGCTGGTTCTTGACTAGCACCTGAGCCGGAGGCCCCCAGACCAGGCTATCTGCCTCTGCCTGCCCTGCCCACACCCATCCTCCATGGGGTCCTCTGACCCCTACTGTTGGAGTGGGTCTCCTGGAATGTGGGAAAGGGCTATGAGGTGGTAGGGTCCCCCACAGCCTGGAAGCTGCTTCTCCTTTGACAAGATTCTTTTCACCTGTTATCCGCAAGCTTGCAGTTTTTCCTTTGTAAGTTGATCTCCATCCCAGGTGTTAGGATTTATTCAACCCTGTTAAGATACTGTATAAAGCTGTTTCCATGGTTGGGGTGCTGGCTGCAGCCATCAACCAAGTCATCCTCCCGACACCATCCTATCTCTTATCTCCTGTCTTTCTTGCCTTTATTTCACCATTTCCACTCAGGTCAACTCTCCCTCCTCGTGCCGGTTCGCGAGACTGGCACCTGCCGCCGCCGCCACCACCACCACCACCACCCCCGCCACACACACACACACACGGGCTGCCGATCTGCGACCACAGCCACGCCGGCGGTTCAGGACGTGAGTCCGGCAGGCCTAAGCATCCCTGCCCAGGGTCCTGAACTTGGGTTTCTGGCCCTGGTGAGCCAGCGCTGGCGGGGCTGCCCACCCCAGAGAAGCCCGGCCGCCCCTGATCCCGGGCGGGAAGCCGGAGGCGGCGCCTCACCAAGCGGCAGCAGCGAGTGGCACAGCAGTGTGGCGGCCGTGCGACGCAGGTGGAAGGGCACGAAGGCGGCGTCCTCGCTGCCCAGCCAGCCTGATAACAGGTTCTGCACCGTAAGCCCAGCCGAGTGGAACTCATTGGGTGTGAACACGAAACACACGGCGAAGACCAGGTAGGCCAGCGTGAAGGTCACCTCGGGGCTATCCATCGCGCCGTCGCCGGAAACCGCCCAGCGAGACCTTCCACCCCGGTGAGGGCGAGAGACCGCAGCGTCCAGTCCCCGGCG
Organism: Loris lydekkerianus; assembly: GCA_963574355.1. NCBI lineage: Eukaryota > Metazoa > Chordata > Mammalia > Primates > Lorisidae > Loris > Loris lydekkerianus. Next base: position 95,378 of record CAUYPK010110280.1, on the reverse strand, counting down.
GGTCGGTTGCAGCCACCGCCGCCGCCCGGCCTCCGTAGGGCACTCTGGGAGATGAAGTCCCTCCCTCACGTCATGCCGCCCCCCGATACTTTCTGGGAGATGGAGTCGCCTCGGTCATACCGCTCACAAGCGCGCCCCTACTCCCCGTCATGCTGGCCGCGGAGCGTTTTGGGAGTTGGCGTTTTCCCCTCAACCCAATCAGGCGGCCGGAGGGGCGCGGGGGAAGATTAAACCACCCCCCGGCACCTTCACGCCTCCCGCGGGGCGTTCTGGGAGATGGAGTCCCTCCCCACACGTCATGCCGTCCCCGGTGCAGTCCTAGGAGCTTCCTCCGTCAGGCCGCTCGCGGGGCACTCGGGGAGATGGAGTAGCCACACGCAGGGCAGTCTAGGAGATGGACTTCCCCTTCGTCACGCCTCCCGCGGATCATCCTGGGAGATGGCGCTCCCCTTCGTCAGTATGCCCGCCAAGCACTCTGCGAGATGGGGGTCCCGCTGCCCGGCCGCCACCAACTCTGGGAGACGGAGTCTCGGAGACCTCAGTCCAGCTAAAAGCCGAGAACTGTCCCGACAGTCCCCACTACGGCGCGGCCTCCTCAAGGCCGCCCTACGGGTGGCGCTACACTTAATAGGTGGGGGAACTAGGGCCGAGCCAGCGTCTCTCAGCTCCCGCCATGCCGCGCAGCCCAGTCGCTCGCGCCGCGGCGCCCGAGAGCCACGGGACCGTAGTGAGTCCCGCACCCACGGCTCGCCGCCAAGCAACCACTCTCCTCCGCACGCCTGCGGTCTCTAGCACCAGCCACCTCCAGCGAACCAGCGACCCCGGAAGCGGAACCGCAGGAGCGCGAGGGGCGGGGCTGGATAACGGGGCTTCCCATTGGTCACTCGCGTGATCCCGCCCCGGCTGCTCGCTCATTGGCCGCGCGGAGCCAACCGTCGGCGTTTGAATTCACGGGCGCTGTGGCGGCTACCAGACTCGGTTCCCTTGACTCGGCCCCGGAGAAGCGGCGCGACTCCCCTTATTCCTCGCTGTGGCGGCGCGTGGCGGGCAGGTAGATGGGCGGCTACCGTTTCCCCCTCGGGGGTCTCGGGTTCTCGAAGATCCCCAGAACGTGGCTGCCGCCGGCTCGACCCTTCGGTTCCCGCCGGTCGCGGCTCCCGGAAGCGTCCCCTCTGCCCGCCCCGCTGCGCCAACAGGCCCCGCAGAGCCCTGCTCCGCTGTCCGGAGCTCACTCGCGCTTCTTGTGTGGGCTCCTGTGCGTGTGTCTCTCGGAGCCTTTCGCCAGGCCCGGCCCCAGCGGTGCCCCGGACCCGGCTCCGGACCCGGGAATCGACAAAAACCCCGCCTGCCGGAGGCTGGCAGGAAGGTTTCCTCGGTCACCATGTCCCTAGTTCTAGGCTTGCGCACCTCAGGCTCAGGGAGCACCCGCTCCCCGTGCCCTTTACCCGGTTTTCCAGGAGGTCTCAGCTTTGCCTTTGACTTGTGTTCGCTTTTCCTCTCCACAGGCCCGCGTGGGCCTGCTGTCCTGGGCAGGGTCTTGCTTTCTGCTCTGGCTGCAGGACCCCCTGGATCCCCCACTTCTCTCCTGCCATTCTTTGTCCACCAGCACAGAGTGGCCTAGTGGCCTTCTCAGGACACTTCTGACCTCCCATAAGTGGCTGTGGTGCCCCTTTGGGCAGGTTGACATTTGGTTCTCTGCCCACCCCTAGATCTGGAACCCTGTAGATGGAAAGGGTGGAAATACACATCAGTGACTAGTGTGAGAACCTGAGAAGTAGGTGTGGAGCATTATAGAACATTCTGGGCCTGACTGGAACCCCTGCTGTAGAAGTCCCCCCCCCCCCACACACACACACACACACACACCCAGTAATTCTTGATCTCCTGGCTGTCTTCTCTGAGCCTCTCTGCTTTTGGCACCTGGTCTGGGCCCTGTCTATCCTCTTTTTCCTCTGGTACCCCATAGCACATGCAGAGGCCTGGTTTTCTTGCAGGCCAGGATTTCCCATCTCCTTTCCCCTGACAGAGTAATCTAGCAGTAGGAGTTGTTACAAGGACTTGGGGTTTTGGGTTTTTTTTTTTTTTTCCTGTCATCTCAGCCTGAAGCCCTTTTAAGCTCGTGGTCCCAGAAGTGGAAGGGCTACCTAAAACTCCCCCTGCCAGGCTGGAGAGTCAAGAGTTCCTGAAGCAGGCCAGGTGCCCTCTCTGAGGTTTTCTCTGCCATGCTTAGCAGAGGACGCCTGTGACAAAAGTGAGCTCCAGAGTGCTGAGCACCCCTGTTCAGGAAGGGGATGTCTGTGCCTGGGTCACATCTGTACCCAGATGTCATCCTCACACTGACACAAGATGTTTTGCTTTTCTAGAATGAGTCTGCAGGTCCTAAATGGCGAAAACGTCACCAGTGAAAAAAGTACAGAAAGCTCTGACTTCCTGTTTTCACCACCACAACTTACCGGAAGCTTGTCTGTTCTTCGTCCATCACAGAAAGAAAATGTGCCACCCAAGAACCTGGCCAGAGCTATGAAGGTAAGTGTGGACTCTATCGTGTGTGGCCTATCAGCTTGCCCTGGGATCTGGTTCTCCGATGACACAGAGCTTCCAACATGGTTGTAAGGATATGAATTAGCAAACAGTGCTTTACTCCCTAACAGGTGACTTTTCAGACCCCTCTGAGGGATCCCCAGACACACAGGATCTTAAGTCCCAGCATGACTAGTAAACTCGAGATGCCTTTTGCACTGGATGACACCACTGGGTTGGAAAACTCTCACCAGGTCTGGACACAGAAAGAGAAGTAAGTGTGGGTGCTATGGAAAGTACTGTAACTTCAGAGCCTGTGATTGATCCTGCAGGGTATTCTGTCACATCCTGCAGATTTCTCCTCGTTTCTAATGAGTTTTGTTGTAGTTATTATTGCTATTGGATTGTTGTTTTGTTTTGTTTTGAGGCAGAGTCTCACTTTGTCACCCTTGGTAGAATGCCATAATATCATAGCTCATAGCAACCTCAAACTCTTGGGCTCAAGTGGTCCTCTTGCCTCAGTTTTTCTTTTTTTCTTTTTTGTTTTTTGAGACAGTCTCACTATGGTGCCCTTGGTAGAGTTGGTAGAGTGCCATGGTGTCACAGATCACAGCAACCTCAGACTCTTGGGCTTAAGCAATTCTCTTGTCTCAGCCTCCTAAGTAGCTGCGGCTACAGGAGCCTGCCACAATGCCCAGCTTATTTTTTTGTGGCAGTTGTCATTGTTTAGCTGGCCCAGGCCAGGTTTGAACCTACCAGCCTCAGTGTATATGGTGGCACAGTGACCACTGTGCAATGGGTGCCAAGCCTCAGTTTTTCTTTTTTTTTTTTTTTTTTTGAGACAGAGTCTCACTCTCTTGCCCAGGCTAGAGTGCAATGGCCTCAGCCTAGCTCATAGCAACCTGAAACTCTTGGGATCCTCCTGCCTCAGCCTCCCAAGTAGCTGGGTATACTATGTTACCTGGCTAATTTTCTATTCTATTAGAGAAAGTTTCTCTCTCTCTCTCTCTTGTTTTTTTTTTTTTTTGCGGTGTTTGGCTGTGGCCGGGTTTGAACCCACCACCTCTGGCATATGGGGTCAGCACCCTACTCCTTGAGCCACAGGCACCGCCTGGAATTTTTCATTTTTAATAGAGATGAGGTCTCACTCTCGCTCAGGCTGGTCTTGAAATCATGAGCTCAAGTGCTCCCTCTGCTTCCCAGAGTGCTAGGATTTAGGTGTGAGCTGCCATGCCCTGCCCCTCTAATGAGTTTTTGACCATCAACTACTCAGAATAAGTTTTAACTTCATACTTAATTCCTCTCCTGTGCCCTTGATGTCCAATTAGTTGGCCTTAGTCTGTTTCTCTAACTCATTAAAATGTCCTGACCACACTCCAGGAAATAGCAAGCTGCAGTTTCATTTTTCTATTTAATTTTGCTCTTCTCAGCACTTGGAAAGAGGAGACAGAAACCTGTATGCAGAGAAGTTGCTGTATTACCAGTCAGAATGTGTATGGACTATGGCTCACACCTGTGCTCCAGTTCCTTGGGAGGCTGAGGCAGGAAGATCATTTGAGTCCAAGAGTTCTGGGGTGCAGTGTGGTGTGCTGATCAGGTGTCCTTGCTAAGTTTGGCATCAGTATGATGACTTCTCAGGAGCAGGGGACTACCAGATGGCAGAGGAGTGAGTGAACCTGGAGGAGTGAACCTGCCCAGGCCAAAAACAGAGTGGGTTGCAACTCCGTGCTAAGTAGAACATGTGTGGTCAAAGGGTTGGGCCTGGCAGCACCAAGCATATCCTGCCTTTGCCTAAGAAGGGTAGGCCCTGGAGGCAGTGCTTCCTGCCTTTGCCAAATGTGCCTACATTCTCACATCCACGGTGGCAAGAGCCTCACAGCACAATTTCCTACTAGTTTTTGCTGACTTAACTGTTCAAGACTCTTAAATAGGTTTTAGATGTACAGAGAAAAGTACAAAATAGCGCTAATAAGCTCTCTACTTAAATAAAATGTCACCAACAAATGTAGGCAACCTTTTCCTGTGTCCACTTCTGGCCCATATCCCCATCTATGTGGGACAGAGAGCACAGAGGAGCTGGGAAAGCCAGGGAGCAGAGCCCTGAAACTCAAGCCACGAGCATCTCTGGGCTTGTCATCAGTGGCTAAGGCTCCCGATGTCCCTGCCCTGTGACTGTCTATCTCTTTTTAGAACTCTGCTATGTGCTGGGGACCATGTGAGGCCCAGAGGGCAGTCTCTTCATGGAGTCCCTGGGTCAGCAGGGATGAGACCAGAGAGTGGCGTCAGGTGGCTGGCTATCAGTGCATTGTCCCCAAGTATGGCTGAGGTGGCTATCTGGAGGTCACCACCACCACCAGTATCAGCTGAACAGACCAGCAATGGTGACCAGTCCAACAGGCAGGCAGTTCCTCACCCTCAATTTCTTAGTTTTAGCATTTCCAAACTTAAAGAGTTGGGAGAGATGACAGGGAGGGCAGGGCCTTCCTCTGAGGCCCTAGACTGACTTAGCCTGGCTGTGAGAACCCTGCCTCTTGTGAGCAGCAGAAGGAGGCACATCAGCCCATGCCCTCAGCACTGTGCCAACAAGCCTGTCAGGGCTCTGTAGCCTTTGTGCCCAGCCACCCTGCATTAGATGTGAGGCATGGCAGGACAGTGGTCCCATGTGATAGGTCCTGGGGCAGTGTAGTCACATCCGAGAAAGGAGTCGCCAAGGCCAGCTGCTCAGGCACTGCTTGGTTTAAGGGCTGCATCACTGATCCTGCTGGCCTCTCTTCAGCAAAAGTTTGAGCAGCACAGAAAACCTTCACCTGAATGGTTGGCTTGTCACATCTCTGCTCTCTCAGACTGCATGTCCCTAGATGGCTGCCAGCACTAGTCTGTGGTCATATCCTTGGGTAAGATTTAGGCCAGAGGACAGGGTTGACTGAACATTCTTGTTTTCTGCTTAAGCTAACAGATGTTGTAATTTAGGATCTTTATGATAGGGAATACCCCTTCGAGGACTAGAAACACAAGATAGAAATAAAGTTTTATTACTATACCCACTGGGGGTACGTACATGGCACACCTGTTGGCCACACATGGAAAGTGGGCGCTGAGAGCATGGCAACCAGCAGCACATCATGGGTTGCTTTGAGCTCAATGACAAATGCCTAAGCTGTCCCTTTAAAGGAAGTGGCAAGAAAGTAGGGGGCCCCGTCTACACGGTGGGGGAGAGGCCTCTATGATTATGCCTGACGTGAGCCATTTGGGTATATCTACCTCCTAATGCCCAGTCAGCAACCTATACTGTATGGGTTGCTGTTACAGTTGACCGGGGGTGGGGGTGTGGGGGAGTTCCTGGGCACTAGACCACTCCCATGGTGACAGGGACAGTTTGAATAGCAAAGACCCTGAAGGTACAGGGCAAATGGGGATCCGGCACCTAGGAAGGCATTTGGTGAGTGTGAAGAAGTAAACGGTCACAAAGCCCACCACAACTGGAGACACTGTGTGCAGCCTCCCACCCCACTGAGGGGTCAGCATGGCCAACCAAGTGCAGAAGGAGCTGATCACCACCTCGGGGAACCTCGCTGAAGAACTGGGAGTTGGGGAGGGGCGTGGAGCTGGGAGCTGTATCCAGGGTGATAGGTCCTGCTTCTAGATGGGTGCTGAGGCAGAGTGACATGAGAATTCACTCCAATTAATGTTAACTAAATCTGTTTTTAAAAAGTCAACAGTTCATCAAGGAAGTGGACTCCAAAACGACCAGTGGAATTTTGCAGAAACAAGTGGTTGCTGGTGCTGACACTGCTCCAGGGAATAGAGTTCCAGCCTTTGAAGGTGGCACCTCCAGGGAGCTGGGCCTGGATTCCCCAGCTAACTCAGGGGCTTCCAGCTCTCCCCAGAGCCCAGGAAGTCCCAGAAGCCAGATGGCATCTTCAAAGAAAACTGGCAGCCCTGAGCGAGCGGTGGAGGAACCTGCTAGAGCTCCTTCCTCAGACTGGAGTGTGACACCCTTCTCCGAGACCCTGGGAGACCCTCCCAGGACAGCAGCCACTCCCAAAGCAGAGATTCCTCTCAAGGCTGAGGGAGAAAATGCAAGTGGCGAGGGCTGTGCCTCCTTGGCCGCAGCTGCTGCACCTCTGAGCACTAGCCCCAAGGGAGTGCACAGAGGGGTGTCCCCAGCAGGCCTGCCTAGTGAGGCCCCAGCCTCCCCCGGGGGTGTGGGCACCCCCATGCCGGCAGACAGCGCCCAGTCCCTCACCCATCCTGAGAATGCAGCTGCACCTGGGCCCCTGGTGGCTGGCAGGGCTACAACCCTGAGTCCTAGAGAAGAGGCCACTGGCCAAAAGGCCAACTCCTGGCAGAGCGAACCCGTAAGACTAGAATTTGATTTCTCTGATGGTGTCACCAGCAAAAGGGCACCCCCACAAAAGAGACTTGGAAAGAGACCGGGCCTCAAACCCCCCTCAAAGAGCATGGAGGTGAGGCAAGAACAGGCCTCCCAGGAGGCCAAGGAGGGAAGCACAGGTAAGGGGCAAACTGAGCACCCCAAGCCTGCTCCCCAGGGCTCTTACCACCTCAACTGGGACAAGCTGGGTGGCCCAGAATTAAACCCATTTGGAGGCGTCGCTGAGTCTGCTGACAGGGAAGCCAGGCCCTCAGGAAGCTCTGAGATCATGCCAGCCCAGTCTATGGCTGAGCAGCTGGGAGCTGGGCCTCGGGCCACCGAGGACTCGAGTGTGAGCCTGTAAGTCCTGCGGGTAGCAGTGTTGGGTGGGTGCTCTGTGGAGTCCATGGTCAGGGTCCGAGTCTGGAAATGCTACTAGGACATTTCTTTGTGTCCAGAGAAAACCCTGAGGAGGGCCCTCTGTGCAGACATAGGGCTGAGCCAAGGAGACAAGGCTGTGGCCAGTGCCAGGACCTTGGCCTCTGTGCACTAAGTTTAAGGAAGAGTCAGGTTGGCTTAGGGGAAAGCAGAAAGTTCCAGCTCAAGAGCAAAACCCTCTCCCCTGGCCAAGATCCCTCCTCAGGTGAACCTCAATTAGGTGTGTGATGCCAGCAGCCAGACAGTGATCCCCTCGGTCTTCGTGTGTACCTTCTTTTGGAGCATGTGGCTCTGCTGGCTATCGTCCTACCCCACCCACCTTGAGCAGCCTCCAAAGCCAGTCTTTGACTGCCATCCACTGCCTCCCTGAGGCCGTACCCATGACTTGAGGTGTTCTGCCAGGGGATGGATTGTCTCTTCCCACCTCCTATCCCCCCAGCCCTTTCCTGATTTTCTTTTTCTTTTTTTTCTTTTTTGAGATAAGAGTCTTACTCTGTCATCCTCAGTAGTCATAGCTCATAGCAACCTCAAACTCCTGGGCTCAAGCGATCTTTCTGCCTCAGCCTCCCAAGTAGCTGGGACTACAGGCCTGAGGGCCCTTTACTGATTTCACAGTCAAAGGACTATGTGCATCATCTTTGCTGGCCCACTCCTCCCATAGAGCAGGGCACCTGCTTTTCATGCTGAGTGGGGTTGCTGAGGGTGGCTCTATAACCAAGTCCCTTGGGCAGCCTCTGTACCTGGCACACTGGAGCTGAGCAGTGACGTGACCACACCATGCAGGTGGGAGGCAGGTGGCCCCTCAGTGGCTAGAGGCCACAGAGCCAGGGACCCAGCTGTCTGCTGACTCTGTCTCTCCAGGCAGCTGTTTCCAGCCTCAGTGGAGGACACAAGTGTGACGCAGACAGCAGCTGAGACCCCGAGTGCAGACAGTAAGGTGCGCATGTGAGGGCAAGGGCTCTGCTCTTATCTGTGCAGAAAAGCATCAGGGTGTGGGAAGGCACAAGTGAACTTGAGGTGATAGGGTGGGACATCCTGCTGTCCCCACTCTGGTCCCAGAGTGACCCTTACCTTCCCTCTAGGTGGGAGACAAGAATTCTTCGGGCACATTGGCTCCCATGAGCTATCTGGGCAGTGAGGCTGGCCTCCCCACTCATCATGGGCCACAGCCTGCCTTGGAGCTGAGAGAAGAGAGCTTCAGAGACCCTGCTGAGGGTAAGTAAGTTGCCTTGGGTGGACATCCTCTGATGTGTCCCAGGAACACTGTTCAACATCTGGACTCCCCTGTCATAGGCAGGTGATGGTGTCACCAACTGGTCTGTCTCCTCATGTTAAGTGACTTATATATAAACCTCTAGCTTATCAAAAGGTGGGCATCCTCTGTAGGACAGGGTTTATCCCTTTAACATAAAGGACTTCTAGGAGTAGAAATTGCACACTCAGAAAAACCAGCAGAAGATGTAGATGAGGCAGTCCAGATGTGCATATACATGGTCATCCCTGGGGTGCATGGTGATCAAGGAACAATGACAAGGTGAGAAGCTTAATCTTCCAATACCAGCCTGCAGTCACTAAAGCAAAGTGCTTCTGAAGAGACACAGGAGAAAAACTTGAGCACTTGTCATGAGGCTGGTGCCAGAAACCAGCTGTGTCACAGCAGCTGGGCCACATGGAACTTTGTTCACTCTGTTCATCATCGGACTCTGGGTTGTTTCCACTTTTTAAATGTTGTGAATAATGCCATGAACACCCACGTCTTTTGGTCTTTGATCCATCTTGAGTTAACTTTTGCATGTGGTATGAGGCACCTTTGGTTCTGATTCAGACCTGTGTTTTCATTTCTTCTTCCTGTACACCTGGAGGGAGACTAGTAAATCATGGTGACCCTGTGGTCAGCTTTTAGAGGACATCCCAGCCTGTTCTCCAGAAAGGCTTACCACCTCCAGTCCACACGGTGCAGGGGCTCCATACCCACACTTGTAACTGTGGCACTTGTTACTGTCACACCACTGCGTGCAACTTGTATTTCCCCATGGCTAATGAACATCTTTGGGGCTTCTAAGAGTTTGTTGTTTTTTTTTTTAGGAACAGTTTTATTTTTTCACCCTTGGTAGAGTGCTATGGCATCACAGCTCATAGCAACTTCCAGCTCTTGGGCTTAGGCAATTCTCTTGCCTCAGCCTCCCAAATAGCTGGGACTACAGGCACCCACCACAACACCTGGCTTTTTTTGTTGTTGTTGCAGTTTGGTGGGGCCAGGTTCGAACCCGCCACACTTGGTATATGGGGTCAGCACCCTACCCACTGGGGCTTCTAAGAGTTTTATAGTTGTAGCTCTTCCTTACGTTTAGGTCTTTGATCCATTTTGAATTAATTTTTATATGTAGTGTGAGGTACCCTTAAGTTTTTGTGTGTTTTTAAATTAGTATTTGTTAGAGATATCTATGCCCCTCCACTAGCAGACATATAGACACAGCACACTATATCCTCGAGCTCCTGGGCTCCAGCGATTGTCCTCAGCTTACTCTTAAGTTGTTTTTTTTTTTTTTTTTTTTGACAAAAGTTTATATTATCAGATCCTAAAACTTTTGTAAGGCAGTTTTAAACAGTAATTGTCAACTAAGGTACTTTTGCCCCGGGGCATGTTACTGCTTGTCCAGCCCAGGGTGGGGGGGAGGCGCCTTTGTCATCAAGTGTGCTGAGCCAGCCATGCTATTCAACGCTGCAGGGAGTACCCAGGCCCCAGAGCAGGCAGCACTCAAATGAGAAATGCCACCTAAGGCAAAAGACACTCGGCCCCAGGTCCCAGGTGAGAAGGCTGCTGGCCTGGAGGCTGGGAATGCCTCTGGGTTTGTCCCACCAAGAGAATGTAGGCACTGGTTACTGAGCACCACAGGACACCCCCTCCCATGAGGAGACCCCAGGTATGGGGACGTGGTGACAGTAGCAGTGATGGCTCCCTCTCAGTTCTAGGCACGGGGGCTGAGGTGGACTACCTGGAGCAATTCGGAGCTTCCTCGGTGAGTCTCCTTGCGCTGAGGTGGCAGCCTCACTGCAGCATGTGTCCACAGAACACCTCCCCCGTCACACCAAAATAGCCAGATGGTTCTTCAGCGTGGGGCGTCACTTGGGACCTAAGTTTCTCCTGACTGCAAATAGGCATGATTCGTCCTGAGTCTCTCTAGGGCCCCCTTTTCCTACAATTTCTCCTTTATGTGGTGACCTGGGGTCCTAGCCAAGTCCCAACCTAGGTGCTCACCCAAAACAAATTGAACATGTGCTGCCAGGAACAGTGGCCCCTGGGCAGGGTTGTGGATGACTAGAGGCAGGGATGGCCCTGGTGGGCAACTTACCCCAGGACTCTCAAGATTTCTGTTCTGGGACAACAGTGATACCTGCTGACTTGCCCTGTCTTTCCCCAGTTTAAGGAGTCAGCCTTGAGGAAGCAGTCCTTATACCTCAAATTTGACCCACTCCTGAAGGACAGTCCTCATCGACCAGAGGCTGTAACCACTGGGCCAGACAGGTACCCACCCCCATCTGTGGGGCCTTTAGTACAGGCTGGGGAGATGGGTGGCTGTTCCCAGGTTGCCATTGGATCAGAGACTTCCAGACTAAGGGGACGATCTGAATTAGAAATGAGGCGTGACAGGTAGGCGGGATAGTGAGCAGCACCCTGAGCTCCTTTGTGGGTGCTGCAAGGACCTGCCCTCCAATTACAGGACCGTCATGCTCAATATGGATGCCATCCTGTGGATTAAAGACCTAAACATATTTGTTATGTAGTTATTGTAGAACAGCAGTTCTCAACCTGTGGGTTGTGTCCCACACAAGGGTCATAGCATTAGGAAGGTTGAGAACCAGCTAGTTCTAGTTCTGTTTGTTCTAGAGTCTAGAACAAAGATCAGCAAACCATGACCTAAGGGCCATACCCCACCATAAAAAAATAAAGTTTATAAATTTTTATTGGCACATGGCCATACCCATTTCTTTACAAATCATGGTGGCCACTTTCACACTGAGCAGTTGTGAGAGGCTGTGTGACCTTTACCTCCTAAATGCTTATTGTCAGGCCCTTTGTGGAAAATATGGGCTGCCCCCTGCTCTGGGAGGAAACATGGTGCATTTAGTTAATTTTGAGGAGAATGATTTTCTAGGCCTTACAGGGAAGCCATGAAGCTGAGGGGGGAGGTTTGCTGCATTGCATTGTGAAATTAAGCCTCTGATCATGAGTGATCACACAAATAAGGCGACAACCAGCTCAGCCCAGTCTGCAGTGGCACTAAAGTGGGCAGAGCTCAGTGGGAGGGACAGACAGGTGTGGGGGGGGGGTAGCGGGACCTGGGTTTGCTGGGCATAGTTCTGCAATTTCTATTGCAAACCTGATTTTATTGTTTTTGTGTGTTTGTTTGTTTTTTTGAGACAGAGTCTCACTATGTCGCCCTAGATAGAGTGCTGTGATATCACAGCTCACAGCAACCTCCAACTCCTGGGTTTAGGTGATTCTCTTGCCTTAGCCTCCCAAGTAGCTGGGACTACAGGTGCCTGCCACAATGCCTGGCTTTGTTTTTGTTTTTCTTTTTTTTTTTATCACCCTTGGTCGAGTGCTGTGTCATTACAGCTCACAGCAACCTCCAACTCCTGGGCTTAGGTGATTCTCTTGCTTTAGCCTCCCGAGTAGCTGGGATTACAGGCGCCTGCCACAACGCCCAGCTATTTTTTGTTGCGATTTGGCTGGGGCCAGATTTGAACCCGCCACCCTTGGGATAAGGGACTGGCACCTTACCCACTGAGCCACAGGCGCTGCCCTGCCCAGCTATTTTTTTGTTGTAGTTGTCATTGTGTGTGGTTAGTGCCCTAGCTGCTGAACCATAGGTGCCGAGTCTGATTTTATTGTTTTGGGAGTTTTTTTTGCAGTTTTTGGCTGGGACTGGGTTTGAACCCGCCACCTCCAGCATATAGGGCCGGCGCCCTACTCCTTTGAGCCACAGGCACCTCCCTGATGTTATTGGTTTTTAACTTAAAAAAAAAAAAAAAGTTTGATCAGACTGGTCACAACTGTGCCTAAGTCCTGCTTGGTACTGAGAGAATCTGTGGTGACTAGGCTGCTCTGTTTGGCCTCAGCTTGCAGGACAAGGACCAGCCTTCCTCAGGAAACCAGCCAGAAGCCACCCTTGTGGAGCTTGACTTCTTGGGAGTATTGGATGCACCTGTAAGAACTTCAGTCCCTCCTGAGTGGTCTCTGCAGTCTGAAGAGACATGTGTTGGTTTAGGGACTGTGTTCTGTTCTGGAGGTCAGAGCTTTTGGCTCGGCGGGGGGGGGGGACCACTAGCCACTTGACAGACCTGAGCTTGTCCCAGGTCCTTCCTTCCCTGTGCTGTCTCCACAAAGTCAGCTGCATGGACCTTTCCTCCCTGTCTCTCCCAGCGCACAGCCTCCTCATCTCCCTCTCCTTGCAGGTGCAGGGCCCATCCCTGTGCATCCTTGGGCCTGGGGGTCCACCTCTGCCTTCCACGGGGCCTATCCTGGACCTGCTGCAGTACAGCCAGAAGGACCTAGACATGGCCGTAAGGACATGGGAGTGGCTCCTCTATAAAACTAGTGGGCTGTTCTAGGAACTGGCTGGCCAGGCATGGGTGGAACTGAGCATAGGGCATACTCCTGGTCTTCCAGGTGGGTCACAGGTGCCTGTGCCCTCAACTACTGGCCCCCAACCCCGTAGCCCACCACTGCTGGTCAGGTAGCTGAGAATTCCAGGTTTCTATCCAGCATCCAAGTGGGTAGCTGCCCACAAGCTATCTCTCCCACATGGAGCCATCAGACGGCCTGGACTCTAGCTTCCTCTTGGGGTGACCTTGTAGCTTTAAGGCTAACATTTGCTGTCCTGAGCCCAGGTGTGGCCCCTTGTCCTGCCCTTCCCTGCCAGTATAGACATGTCCCTGGGTAGCTGAAGCCTCACCTGCATGCCTCAGTATTGAGGGTCCTCTACTTATGTTTTCCTCTGTCCCCTCTATCTTCACCAGACACATTAAGGCTCAGCCTGTTTAAATCGCCTCCGCTGGAGATACTCAAGGGCAGCGGTTCTTGACCTGTGGGTCGAGACCCCTTTGGGCGTCAACCCTTTCATAGGGGTTGCCTAGGCCCATCTTCTATATCAGATATTTACATTATGATTCATAACAGGAGCAAAATTACAGTTGTGAAGTAGCAATGAAAATAATTTTCTGGTTGGTGGTCACCACAACATGAGGAACTGTATTAAAGGGTCACAGCATTAGGAAGGTTGAGAACCACTGCTCTAGGGCTGGTGTCTTTGGGGACCACTCTTAGCTGCCATCTTCCCAACAGTCCCCAGAGAGAAGGAACATGGGTGGCCCAGAAGGACAGCTGACCTGGCTAGGACTTAAGCCCCCAAGTCTCCTCAGGCCTACAATGCAGTCCCAGCAGGCCCCTACAACCCAATACCATGTTGGGACCCATCTGAGTGACCCCAGAGCAAGCCCAGAGGCCCACTGCGTCCAGCCCGGCCCTTAGGTCTGGCCTCACCTTCACAGCTGGGTACCCTTTACCCTACAGGCCTATGCTGCTGGTGGGCCTCAGGGTCTCTGGGCCCTGCCTGCCCGCCCACCCACCAAGTTAACTAGAATTGTGTCACAGGAGCCCATGGGGTCCTGACAGGTAGACCCATCAGGTGAACTTGCACTCATTACGTGACTACTGGTTTCCATGCCTCTTGGCCTTGTGGTGACCTAACTTGCATGAAGCAGGTGGCCTTGGCTTAACCCAGGCTCCTAGGGTCCCCCATGTGGAAACCATGACATGACAATGTGGCCCCAGAGACCTTGGGGCTGGGCACAGTCAAGTCCTCATGGGAGGCACACACCATGGAAGGTGGCGGGGGGGGGGGGGAGTGTTTCAGGGTCTCACCTGATGACTCAGGTATGTGGTTTGCACAGGTGAAGGCAGCACAGGAGGAGAACCTGGAGCTGAAAAGCAGGTGTGAGGAGCTGCACAAGAGAAATGTGGAGCTGGGGTAAGTCTCACAACCATGCACCAGCTCTGACCCAGGCTCATCTGGTGGCAGAAGTTCACGCTCGTCTGTTCTGTCCCACAGGAAGATCATGGACAGGTTTGAGGAAGTCGTGTACCAGGCAATGGGTGAGTGCCTAGGCCACCCAAGGGGTGCCACACCTCTGCCAAGTGCTGGCCTTTTCCCCTCCCCCACCTCCTCATGACATCCCAGGCCAGTGGGCACTCAGTGGTGCCAGGTTAGCACTACCATCCCAGGGTCCCTCTTCCCACCACACAGTATTCCCTCATAGCAGGTTCACCCTGGGATCACCCAGGTTCCAAGTTCAGGAGAAGCCAGCAGTCAGTGAGGCTGATGGCACCTGTGTGATGGGACCATGGCAGGGAACCAGTGGCATCCCCTATGGCTGCTGCTTGAACCTGTCCTCTCCTGGAACAAGGGCTCAGGCTCCTACAGGTGTCCCTGCCCAGACCTTGCTCAGGTTGGCTGTCAACCAGGAGCAAGGTGACTTCCCAGCCCTGTCTCTGAGAGCACTGCAACAGCATAGCCAGCAGGCTGGCACCCACCACACCAGCTCCCAGCTTGCAGGTTGTACCATACGCCCTGAGGGTGTCCAAGTTCTGACTCTCTTTAGCAACCTCTGCTGTGGCATCCTGGGCTTCACTGTCTACTCCCTCTGGGCCCTGTGGAGCTAACATTGTGAACAGCTGTGTTCTGGGCTTTGTGTCAGATCTTCCACCTGGAAGATCACAGGTGGAAAGGGGGATCGCCACCTTGAGGGGACAGCTGATCAGGGACCACATCTGCAGTGGTTCTCCCCAGAGCTCCTGGCCTTCCCTCCTGGCATCCAGTTTCCTTGCTTTATTTTCTTGGCTGTTTCTGGACCCCAGCATTTAGGTCTTCTCTAATCCTTTTGCTTTTTGTGTCTCAAGAGGAAGCTCAGAAACAGAAAGATCTTGCCCAAGCTGAAATCCAGAAGGTTCTAAAAGAAAAAGAACAACTTATTGCAGATCTGAACTCCATGGAAAAGTCCTTCTCTGACCTCTTCAAGCGGTTTGAGAAGCAGAAGGAGGTGATAGAAGGCTACCGCAAGGTATGCCCTTCTGCCCTGTATCTTCACCATTTTGGCTCACAGGGCCTCACAGTCCACACCAACAGACCCTGGTCCTGTGCCCTCCCTTCCCTTGCTGTGGGGCATAGGGTGTCCCGTGAACAGGATGGGCCACTTTGAGCTATGGGAGTCACATGACACAGCTGGTTTGCGAGGCTTTGGCTGACAGATGAGCAGAGCGTTCATGTGGGCACACCTTTTGGGGGGGAGGGCAGGACACAGCAGGGTGCCATGAACATAAGTAGCAGCTGGGGCAGGTGCAAGGGGTATAGCTGTGCCCATCACAGGGGAGAACCTGCCTTCTAGAGAGGGCCCCAGGTCACTGCAGCATCTGGACTGTTCACTCTGAATAATAAGTCCACTGTGATAGAAGAGGCAACACAGGGGTACCTTAAACCTCTGATTGCTGCTGCTAATTGTTTACAAGTAATGTCCAGTGCTGGACGACCAGGTGTTAGGAGGCAAGAAAGACGTGTGAAGATCAGAACTAGTCATAGAATCAGCCCCACAAAAGCCGATCTGCCTCAGGGAGCAGAGTTGATAGAGCTGGTGTGGCAGGGAGAGGCAGGCTCCCCAGGACAGTGTCATAGGCGTGAGGGCCCCTTCCACCACCATGCTGTTGTCTGCATCACTGACCTTGCCCCTCCCGGGCAGACCTGAATCATGGCTCCCTCTGGGTACCTCCCCACTGTCCTGGGGTTTCTCTGTATTTAATCCCACCTGGGGTATACAGATCACATATATTCAAAGAAGTGTGTAACTACAGACTGCGGAACTAGGAATGCTGAACCTAAGAAATACACTTACAAAGTTAAAAACTCACAATTCACACTGGCTGCCTTGAATGTTCACCCTGGGAAGAAGAGGGTGACTCTGGCCAGAGCCCCCAGGCCTAACCCACACATAGCAGACCCCTCAGCTATAGGCAGATGGTTAGCAGCTTCCCATAGCTACACATTTAGCTGGAGGCAGGAACCTCAGCAGAACAGCTTTAAAGCCTCCGGCAAACCAATCTGGGACTGGGTGGGAAGCCTGAGTGACTAGGCCATTTGGGCAGGGAGCCCTATAGGAGGGAAATTGGGGTGGAGACCCTGAAGGAGAGAAGCCAGGACTGGAAGGGGGTTGTTGGTTGCCAGGTCCCCCCTCCAGGGCTGTGCCCCACTGGCAGCTCCTCTGTCACTGGGTGGAGTTGTAGGGCTGTAGGTGGAGCTGTAGGGCTGTGGGGAGCAGTGTGTCCAGGTATCAGATAGCCCCTGCTGCACTCAAAGCAGGGCATTCAGCTTACAGGGGAGATACCCAGGGGTGGGCTGGTCAGTGTTCCTGGTGCCTGATGCAGGTCCTGGCAAAAGTTGTGGCAAGAGGCGGCAACAACTGGTAAGGGCCCAAGGATAAGAACCAGCCCCCCAAAGGGCAGGGAGCCTGGGCCATCTAGAGCCTCTACAGAGGTCCTTAAACTTTTTAAACAGGAAGCCAGTTCACTGTCCCTCAGACCGTTGGAGGGCCAGACTATAGTTTAAAAAAAAAAACTATGAACAAATTCCTATATACACTGCACATATCTTATTTTGAAGTAAAGAAATAATGTGGGAACAAATATATTCATACCGCCTCATGGGGCCTGTGGGTGGCAGTTTGAGGACTCCTGGGTGGGCTGGGGTGGGGGGGTGTGAGAGTGGGGAGGTATGAGCATCTGCATCTACAGTCTGCATCTGACCCCCAGGGTGCCTGAACGCTAAGTCTGGACCAGCTCCCTTAGGTCATTAATGGTTAATGTCTGCTCTTGTTCCTAAAGAACGAAGAGTCACTGAAGAGGTGCGTTGAGGAATACTTGGTGAGGATTGACAAGGAGGGCCAGAGGTATCAGGCACTGAAGGCCCAAGCGGAAGAGAAGCTTAAGCTGTGAGTGCTCAGAATGAGGGAGGCCCCAGGAAGGAGGGTCTAGTCCCTTGGCACCCTGGGCTCAGCCTCTGCCCTCTACCCTCACCTCTCCAGGGCAAATGAGGAGATTGCCCAGGTCCGGAGCAAGGCCAAAGCAGAGGCCTTGGCCTTGCAGGCGAGTCTGAGGAAGGAGCAGATGCGGAGCCACTCTCTAGAGAAGATGGTGGAGCAGAAGGTGGTGAGACATACATCGGGGGCCGCTCTAAGCATATTCTGTAGGGACCTACTTACTCAGCTTTTCTCCTTCAGACTAAAGAAAATGACGAGCTGACCAGGATCTGTGATGACCTCATCTCCAAGATGGAGAAGATCTGACCAGAAGCCGCTGACCAGCCGCCACCTTCCCTCCTGTCTGTCTTAGTTTTTATGTTCTTTCTACCCTCTTAACGTCCCAACTTTTTTTTTTTTAACTAGATTGCATTTAAAAAAATTAAAGTTTCTCTTATATTCAAACTCTGAGGTTATCTGGTATTGGTTGAAATGAAGATTTCCTATTTCCTGGCTCTGGCCTGAGTCTGAGCGTGTCCACAGCCATTGCTGCCACGTGCAGTGTGCGAGTCCCTCTCCCTGTCCTCCAAGCTGCCCGCCTCCATCCTGCCTCCCTCACCAGGTGCTGTGGGACTTTTGCTGTGGTGCTGGCATAGGGACCACAGATTGAAATCCAAAGCAGACTCAACTTTTCTATTTTTTTTTTTTTTTTTTTTTTGAGACAGATCCTCATGCTGTCGCCCTGGGTAGAGTGCCGTGGCATCACAGCACATAGTAAACTCCAACTCCCGGGCACAAGTGATTCTGCTGCCTCCTCCTCCCAAGTAGCTGGGACTACAGGCTCCTGCCACAACGCCCAGCTATTTTTTGGTTGCAGCCGTCATTGTTTGGCCTGCCCAGCCTGGATTCGAACTCTTCCAGCTCAGGTGTATGTGGCTGGCGCCTTAGCCGCTTGAGCCACAGGCACCGAGCCCAGACTCAAGTTTTCATGTAAAAATAAAACTAAAAACTGATGGGGCTGGTGTGTGCGGGTGTCCTGAGGTGTGGTCAGGGAGCACCTGGATAGTCAGCACTCTGAGGAGTACCCTCGATAACATGAGAAGTCTTAACAGCCAACTCGTTTCCCTGAGGAAGTTTAGCGGATCTGTGTCTAACACCCTGCTGGTTTCAGACTCTGGGACACGTGTGGAGGCTTCTGGCCCACTATGTTTCAGATCTCTGTGGCACTTCCCAACTTTGGACCATCTCACCCCTGATCCTGGATCAGCCTAGGACTCCTAGACTCAAGCAAAGAGCTGACATAGTATGGGTTGCTGCGGCTCTGAGCCATGGCCCCAGATCCCAGAACCAGCACAGGGGCCCCCAGGTGTCTACCGCAGGGCTGGGGGATGGTGCTGCAGGGCCTGGGCCTCACTGTCCTCCAGAGTCAGGCCAGTGGAGACACCCAGGACTGCCAGGTGAGCCATGCTCAGCTCAGGCCTGAGGAAACTTGGACGGAAGCCGTGTTTTCTCATTCATGAGGCCTGGGTGTTCCCAGCCCACTGTGTCCTGCCACAGTCATATGGCCCTGGTCAGGTCCCAGCCACTCTGGAGTTTGAGTATCGAGGTGGGGCAGATATGATCCCAACGACCTGCCTTGGAGCCTGCCTGGAACTTGGGTCTGGTCACCAGACCCAGGACTTATCCTTGGGTAGGCAGCAGCAACAAGCCTGGCTGCCACCAGGGGTCACTGCCTGCCACGGGCCAGGGTGCAGGGACGGGACCAGGTGAATGACGCCCTGGAGAGGCAGGGCTGGGTGCTGAGAAGCCATCCGAGTAGAGTACCAGGGAGGCTGAAGAGTATATAGTAGGAGGGCCTACAGAGCCTGGGTGGCCCCAGCAGGGCACTGGGGATGTTCATGACCTGTGGGGGATGGAGGGGCAGGTTTGTCCTCAACCCATGTGGAGGGGAGTGCTTGGTACAGGACAGGAGGACACAGTAAAACCCTGCCAGGCACGGCTCGGCAGGCACCTGGGCAGGCAGAGTGTCCCCCAGGCCTCCCTCCCCTCCCCGTGGCCCACTATATTCCAGATCTCTGTGGCACCTCCCAACTTGGGACCATCTCACCCCTGATCCTGGACAAAGAGGACGGTCATCCCTGGCTGAGGGCCTAGCAGCCTGCCCAGGTCTACTGAGACAAGTGACCCTTGGCTGGAGTGGCCAGGTCAGTGCAGGGTGTGGGCAGCTCCTCTCCAGCCTGGGGTCAGGGTGGATGGACAAGTGGAGGGGCCTCTAGAGTTCATCAGCTGCCCCATGGCTTGGAGAGCTGGCCATGGGCAGTACTGCCTCTCACGTCCTCACATCCCCACCTGCCACAGGCATGTCTGTCCAGGTGGGCTGGGGAGCACATGGTTACAAGCTCCCACTTCTCTCCACTGGGCTAGGGTCTGCTATGAAGTGGCAGCCAGGACCTCCTTACCCTGCCTGGTCCCCCAAGCCTATGTGAGCCAAGCCAAGAGTACCCGGCAGAAGGCCATGCAGGGCGCTGGACGTGTTGGGGCAGCCGGCCTGTCCTGGGGCTGTGCCGAGGACACAGGCCGGGAGCCTTGCTCCCAGGACAAAGGGGCCTTGTGCAGCTGAATGGGTGTTTATCCTGGATCCTGAGTTAACTCGAGGCCGAGTGGCCGGGCGGGGGCCCTGGCACTGGCCTTCCTCTGGTAAACATGACCCGCACCCGGCACACAGCCGTGTGCCTGGACTTCCGTGGCCCTGTCCCCCTACACATCCATGCAGCCATCGCCTCGGGGGCTGCTTGCCAGGAGAGGGACACCTGAGAAGTGGGAGCTGCCCTGGGGGCTGCCTCCAGTGCTCACAGCTGAGCAGCAGGGGAAGGGTGGTGACCACAGGCATGGCAGCAGCCACACGCTGGCCCTTTCAGGAGGTGAGGGGTCCTGGTAGGCTCTCCACTGTGTGGGGACCGGTACAGAGAGCTATAAGGTTAGGGGAAGCCGGGTGGCACCTGTGGCTCAAAGAGGTAGGGCACCGGCCTCATATGGTGGAGGTGGCAGGTTCAAACCCAGCCCCAGCCAAAAACTGCAATAAATAAATAAATAAATAAATAAATAAATAAATAAATAAATGGTTAGGGGAAGCCTTGAGGATGGGCCATGGCCTGATGGGGTTAGTGTCCTCACAGGAAGGGGAAGAGGCCAGAGCACACTGCCATGTGCAGACACAGCAAGGAGGAGGAGCTGGCAGTCCAGGAGACTCCCCAGGCCCATAACCTGTTCCCAAACTTCCATGCCCCAGGAGTGTGAACAGTGAAGGTCGGTGCCCACCACCCAGCACAGGGAGTGGTGTGTGAAGACCAGCAGGGTGACACTCTGAGGTCAGAGCTGTGCAGCCACAGCACTCCCTAACCATCTATCCTCCCCCACAGTTGCCACTTCCCACTTCCGGAGGGGGTGCCCCGGGCCTGCTGGGCATCCTTCTGAGACCACCTTGGGCTGGAGCCCTCAGCGCCTCCCTGGGCTGCTCAAGACCCTTTCAACAGGTCAGTGGCTGCAGCTTCCCCAGCTTTTCCCAGTTGGCGCCATCACTCACATCTTCATTCAGTCCCTCCCTCTAGGGGCAGGGAGCAGAGTCCTCTGGGCAAAGCATGGGCTTGGGGTGCAGCAAAACTGTCCAGAACATCTGACCTGACCACAGCTCAGGCACTCCCTCCCCCCAGGATCATCCAATAACCCCCACCCTGCCCTGTCCCACCGAGATCCCTGGGAAACTACACCCCTCACTGTCCCCAGAGTCCAAGCCAGTGAAGGCTGCATGTGCCCAGAGGGGCCTCCCCAGCTGGCCACCCACATTCTGGGAAGGACTCTTGGGTAGCATTGGTACCTCTGTGACCAGACACTGAAACCCAGGCTCCAGGTGCCCTCTCACTGGACTCTCATGATGCCCCGGGTAGGCTGAGCCCACGTCCCTTGTCCCAAAGATGTCCCTTGACATCTTCACAGGGCAGCAGTCCCCACTGCCTGGGCTAGATGAGGCCAAGAACAGATCTCTGCCTGAAGCGAGTCCTCCCTGGGGATTGCTCACAGGGCAGTGCACAGGTGAGGGGCCACCCGAGGCTGGGGGGCTGCTGCACACCCCTAGCTGGCTCCCTGCCCTAAGCCCTCGCTCAGCTGGCCATGCCACACCCTGAACCTCACCGCCTGCAGGGGGTGCCATTGGGCCGCCTGCCCCTCCTGCCAACCTTGTTGGACCAGACAACTGGAAGCCCTCAGGCACTCCCCACATCTCCCTAGCCAGTGTCAGCCCCATCCAGCTGTGCTCTGGGAGCTCACCCTAGGGGCACCTGTCCTCCCTGCAGGCTTCACTGGGCTCCCTTCACCTCTGCAGTCTGCAGGAGTGGCAGACTCCTTCCAAAAACACTCTGCCTTCTCCAACCTGACCCCAAGCCCTGCTGGAGCTGGATGTCCCACAGATGTCTGTGAAGTGAGTGGAAGAATGGATGGATGGATGTGCCTATGTCCGGAACCCACAATCGCCTCACTCCAGTCCAGTAGGGGTGAAGTGAGAGCCTAGGGATCTCTTGGCCCTTGCAGCCCCTTCAATGAGTTGGGGTTCCTCACTGTTCCACCTTGCCCCAACTCCTCATAGTCCCCAGCACTGACAGCCCCACTTTGCTGGACACTGAAGAGGGGAGAATAGCAGGGAAGGGGTGTAGAGGCAGCTGCCTCTGGGTCTCCAGAGGTTCCATAACGTCTGGGGTACTCGGAGGGGCGGTGTCTGCCACATGTGGGCAGAATCCCAAGGGGTGGCCTGCAGGGCTGGGGCTCCCTGCACACAGCACCTTGTTGGGGATCAGGGTTGGGGGCATCTCCTGGAGCCCTCCCAGAAGAGTGGAATGGCTCTGCTCAAGAGCAGGGATCCCATGAGGGAGCTCTCTGAAAGCCCGCTTAGGCCATGTCTCAGACCAAACCAAGGGGGAGCCCAGCAGGCCCAGGGCTTCTGCCTGGGGTGTCTGGTGACCATGGCCTTGTGATCTTGCCCAGAATCCAAAGCTGGTGTCCCGGCAACCGGGGTGGTGCTTGGTATTAGGTAGTCCGGGGTGGGCCGGGATCAGGCTATTGGCTCTAGGTAGACCCAACCAGCCCCCCACTTACCAGCCCTGGAGCCCAGTGTCCCCATCAGTCCATGTAGGCTGGGCCCTGACATGTCATCTATCATTTGACCATTCTTGCTGTCACAGGTCAAACGTACTCTGAGCACCTCCTATGTTCCATGTGCTCTTCCAGGCCTTGGGGTATGGCCGGTGACAGAACAGCCTGTCCCTGCCCTGTGAAGCCAACATGGCTGGTATGAAAACATGCATCTTGGCTGGTGCCTGTGGCTCAAGGGAGTAGGGCACTGGCCCCAAAGGTTAGAGGTGGCAGGTTCAAACCCAGCCCCGGCCAAAACTGAAAAAAAAAAAAAAAAGAAAAGAAAGAAAGAAAACATGCAGCTTGACAGTACCGTGGGGAGGTCCGAGGTGCAGAGGAAAGGGTGTGACATTGTGGGTGGCTTCCAGGCATCCCTCTCTGACCAGTGTCCCCTGCCCCTACCTTGCCCACCACAAAGGTTGCCCCACTTCCATGATGCTCCTGGCTGGGGCCCTTGCTCCCCAACCCACACCAGCAGCAGAGGTTCCTGAGTCCCTAACGTGTCCAGAGGCCAGAGCAGCAGGGGATGAGGGGAGGCAGGGCCATTCCCAGACCTGGCATGTCCTAGCTCTCCACAGGGGGCCCTGCCCCGCACAGCCCAGAAGCTTCTCCAGGCAGCAGGCAGTGGGGGATGGTGTCTACCTTGGAGGCCAGCGCCTAGCTCTGCCTCCTGGGACTCCAAGCAGGCTCTTCACCCTTCTATCCTGCACAGAGGTCCTGGATCTTTCTGTACCTGGAAGGCAGCCTCCCACCAGGGCCCACCCCAACCCATCCCATGGGCTGGGGATGCCAGGCTGATCATCCTGTAGCAGGCAGGGCACTGAGGCAGCCTGGGCACTGGGTGGGCCCAACGTGGCAGGGCACTTCTTGCAAACACAACACGCTGGGGAGACTGTAAGGAACCAGAAACATATGGCTAGGCCCAGTGTCCCCACAACCAGCTCTCCAACGGCATACACACAACTGTGCCAGGCAGGCCTTCCTCCCTCCATCACCACCCTGCCGTACTCAGCATCCCGTCTGAGGCCTCCCCATCCCAGCTGGGCTCGCCTGCTCCCAGGGTCTAGAGGCTAAAGCCTTTGTACCCAGCCTCCCAGGCTAAGACATGCCCTCCAAGCTAGGGGTCGTTCACAGGGGAGGTGCCTCACCCATGCACTGGGATCTGGAGGATCTGGGCCGCCAGGCCGGCAGGAATGAACCTCGCGTGACCCCCTCCCCAGCAGTGTGTGGTGCCTGAGCCCCCTGTCCACACCCCCAAGCTAGAGACAAAGCACAGACCATGGGAACCAGGCCATACACTGGTCACCCTTCCTTTCCAAGGGGAACACCCCTATGGATACCCCAGGGTGGGTGGGGATGGGACAGCCCCAGCATTGAGGGCTTCCTGGAGGAGGGGCCTCCTGAGCAGCTAGGGGGACTCATGAGCACTGCCAAGCTGAGGCCTGTCTCCTGGAGGAGCCTTCAAATACTGCCTAGTCCCGGACTGGCCCGACCTCTCCACTGCCAAGGTCCATGTGTCCCCCTGGGAGTCTCTACCTGGCCAGAGGACTGTCCAAGCCAGGCTGGCAAGGGCCGCATTTGTGCCCGCCCCAACGTGCCCATGGCCCGTTCACACCACCAGGGCGAACTGCACTAGGCACCCCTGCCAGAAACATGAGCTCATCCCCCAACGGGCAGGGCAGGCAAGGGCGCCCCACCCCATAGGCAACACGACTTGCCCTAGGTCACGTCACGCAGCCATCTCTGCCCCTCCCGCCCTGCCCCATTTTGCTTTACTGAAGCCAGCACCCCAGTCAAGCTGATGGGGAGCTGAGAACAGCTGAGCTAGACCGAGGGCGGAGGCTGAAGGGTGACCAGAGGCAGGAGGTGGAGTGGGGGGCAGTAACACTACAGGATAGAGGGACTGGGGCAGCCATGCACAGGCCGGGACGCCGGGGGACCTCCCAGGAACAGGGCTTCTGGGGGGATATGGAGGGCTCTCGAAAGCCAGCATTATGGTTATTGTTGTTGTTTCTGCCGAGCTCCAGGCAGGCAGCCTGTCTGCCAGCCAAGCAGGAAGCGCCAGGGGCTCTCCCCACGGGCCGCCAGCCAGCGCTCCTTGGCGTTTCTGGGAACCCCCCTCCCCACACACCCAGAAAGCAGGAATGTACCTTTGCCCCGAGCCCAGGCTTGTCTGGCCCCCTGGTGCCCCACCAGGCCCAGCCCTATATGCCCCCTCCTCTGGCTGGGGACAGCTGGGTGAGGCCAGAGGTGCCTCAGGGGAGGAGGCTTCTTGGAGAATGTGCCTGGGCCCTGTGGGACACCAGGCCTGTGGGGATGGGGTGCTGTTAGGTGAGGACTCTGGGCAGCAGGAGCCATGTGGCCCCAGGTTGGGCACTGCCCTCACCTTCTCTTTTGCTCTTCCCTTCTTCGTGGCCAGGCTATGGGGAGTTCCCAAACCCAAACTCCAAACCTGGCCCCTGACCTCTAACTGTGAGAGGGAACAGTCCCTCTGGACCAGTGGTCTGCGGGGCCGATGACCTGAGACATAGCCAGGGCCCGGGATGGGCAGGCAGGCTCACCCTCCCACTGAAGATCTCAGTAGGGCCCTTGCTTATTGGAGTGTGGGATGGGGGGGCTCTTGGAGGACTGCAGAGCCCAAGAGTCCCTCCCAGGAAAGCCCCCTCCACCCTCCCAAGCATATCCTATTCTCTAGCACTTGGGTCTCTGCAACAGCCCCTTCCAAACGGAGAAGAGAAGGCTCAGGACAATCCCACAGCCGGAACTTGGACCTGAGAGTCCCACAGCCGGAACTTGGACCTGAGAGTCTGGAGAGAGGTCCTCAAGACAGCTGCAGCCTACAGGCACTTGGACCAAGTGGGCCCTGCCCTGGGGAGCCAAGTGCAGAGAGGTAGCCCCAAGGAGAGCCTGAATGTGTGGTGGGGAGGAGCCTAGGACCCTTCAGGACAGAGACTTTTAGGTCCTGGGCTATGGGATATCCTGGGGGGAGGGTGGGCACCAGGGCTGAGTTGGGAGAGGTGGGGTAGGAGGCTGAGGGTAGCAGCTGCCAGAGCTCTGGGAAGTGGGTGCCCAACACTGCACCTCCCCCAGGGTTTCTTCCCACTAGGGGAGCCTGGCACCAGGTCCTTGGGCATCAGGCCCTGCTGCTGATGGGGAAGAGGGCTCAGCACAGAGGCTCCGTCACCCACTCTGAGGCTAGACAGACAGCTGGGGAAGGGGAGAGCTACCCACGTTGGGGGCTTGTGCTGAAGGTCCCTAAGCCAGGTTGTTGGGGAGGAGGGCAGGGGAAGTGCTCAGCCATGCACAGGGGCAGCTTGGTGGGTATACAGCTGAGCACACAGTCACTGGGGCTGCTCACAGTTCCAGGACCTGGGGGAACAGGCTGTGACAGGGCCCTGGGCACAGGGCCAGCATGAGAGCAAAAGCTCCTGGCATCACCCCCAGGGAGAGGCTCACAGACAACTCTGAGCTGGGGGTGCCAAGATGGCGCCACTGCCTGAAGTTGGGACAGGGACAGGGCTACCCTGGACCCCAAGCTTAGGTAGGGACAAGAGCAGTGCCCTAAAGGCTACAGGAAGGATGGAGGGCTCCCAGGAGGAGGCGCTCATGCTGACAGGCCCTCAGAGCAGGTGTGAAGTTGCAGCCTGAAGTTGCCAGTGCTCTGCCCACTCACTGCCCATGGCAGCCACCTGCCTTGACTGGGCAGGGATGGGGTCTCCAGGCTGCAGCGAAGAAGCAACAAAGCCTGGGCCCCTCTAAGGCCCCTGTTGCCCAACCATCACTACATACCGTGTGGAGAGCTGGGCCCACGGCCCTCCTGCCTCCCTTTGCCCCTCCTGGGTGGGGATGCAGTGGGCAGACGCCAGGCCACCACCTCACAGGGAGATCCGGGAAGGCAGAGAGGGCAAATCTCATTAGCCAGCAGACTTCTAAAGCCTCCATTGCTGACCACCCAGCGACCTTCCTCCTGCCTGCCCAGTTAGGGTGGGAGCTGGAGGCCACCAACCCTTTGCATGACCCCCTGTAGGTCTCCCCCAAGCAGGTCATGCAGGGGCTACATTGCCTCCTTGGAGCTATGGGCCAGCCAGCTTGGCCAGGCCAGATCTCTCAGCCCTTGCCTGGCTCCAGGCCTCACACTGGCTTGCAAGGCTTTGGGGTGTCTGAGCACTTCCTCACTTGTAGGAGCTGAGGGGGCTGTGGGAGGCCTGTCCAGCCTGGGTCCCACTCAGCGACCTGGGCATAGAGGTCTCTGACACTGGCCTCCTCTTGCCTGAAGCCAGGACACAGTCATTATTCAAGAGCCCGAGGTTTCTGTGTGCCCGGAGCTGTCCCTTGGCCCATCCTATGGAGATGATATTTCCTTGGCAGTGTGGTCCAGGCAAGGATGTGCAGGGTACAGGGCCAGACCCTTCCCCAGGCCCAGGGCCCCAGCACACTGAGCTTGGCCCTGCTCCATGATCTGGCCCAGGCCATTGCATGGATCTCCCAGCCTAGAAGGGTCTCTGAGTGGGGCACTAGCCCCTCTGCCACCTAGAGGGGTCTGTACCAAGCCTGTTTCCCAGGACCTCAGTTTCCCCATCTGCAAAATGAAAAGCATGACAGTGACAGCCACTCCCAGCCAGAGGACTCCTCAGCAAAGGCTGGCAGGGCCCCAAGCCACAGGCTGCTGTCAGCCAAGGGGGCATGTGGTCTATGCTCCCTTCCTCCCCTAGACCAGGCCCAGGGGACAGAGCGGCTGTCCACGGGGTCCCCATCTGGAAACGATTGTGCTCACAGCCCTCAAAGATATAATTAAAATATATTGGGTTTTATGCTCCTTCCTGGGCTGGGGTAGAATCCAGGCTGGTTATGAAATCGGATCATGCTGACGTCGGGCATGAGGGGTGCGGACTTGGACGGTGCCCGCAGCTCAGATTGCCTTCGTGGCTTCCATGGAGCAGACCTCTACGGAGGGGAGTGAACGAGTGCTCCAGGGCTTTGCTGCACCATCTGCGCCTATCCCCGGGTGATCCTGGGAGGCAGTGTGGGTCCTCCATCCTCCAGGCCTCACTTCCCCCACCAGGCCTCCTTGGCAGATGCCATCCCACGAGAAATTGGGTCCATGTGGCTCCATCTGTGAGATCCACCCAAGGGTCACCCAAGCCCCCAAGGAGTATATAGGCCCAGGGTAGGCTTGGGGGCCCAGGGACCCTCAGAAGCATACCTCCCTGGATGTGGCCAGTCTCCCCTCATCCCTGGCCCAGGCATCTCTGCCAAACCTCAGGCTTCAGGGGAACCTGAACAAGCTTAGGTAGGGACAAGAGCAGTGCCCTGAAGGCTACAGGAAGGATGGAGGGCTCCCAGGAGGAGGCACTCGAGCTGACAGGCCCTCAGAGCAGGTGTGAGCAGCTCCAGGCTAGGGACGGCCAGGTCACTGGCAAGCAGAAGGGAGATGTGGCCTGTTCTCCACCCAGTGCCTGCCCCCTGGGCTTCACAGGCAGGAAAGAGATGTGGCCTATCCCAGGGTCATGTCCATAGGGTCTAGGCTCAGACCACCCTGACCTGGCCTCTGCCTGGCCTCGGCACTCCCACCTGAAAAATGGGCACGGAACAGAGAAGGTGCAGGGTGGCTGGTTGGTACACTCAGCACCCTGCATCTGGGAAACTGCTCTCTCCCCACCTGTGTCATGCTCTGTGGGGATGACCCATCACAGCCCCCACCTCCCACTGCAGCCAGCCACCCAGGGGTGACCCTATCAGAGGGCTAAAGAGGTAAGATACCCTTGGCTCAGGATATGCTGGAAAGCCCAGTGGCTGGTGGAGGGATTCTCAGGCGCTGGAGAACCTGGCCAGGCTGCCCAAGGAATGGCATCTGAGCAGGCACAAAGGTCACTGGTCAGACCAGCAGGTGGCTGGGTGGAAGCCGTGTGTCATCCTCCTTCCTCCAGGTGCCTGCCCACCTGGTGACCCCTGAGTGAGTGAGGCTGGCAGTTGAGGACCTGCAGTGCCCCTGCTCCTAGCTGCTGGCCCTGGGTACCCACAGCAGACGTGACATCATCCTTGGGCCCGGTGCCAGCTCAGAGTAGGAGGGGGGTGCCCATGGGCCCACCGAGGCAGGCGTGGGTGCTAGTTCACAGGGCTCCCCAAGGCTGATGACTCACTCCTCCCCACCCACTAAACTTATGGCCCTGGGCTCTGTTTCAGGCAGGGGGGAGGCAGAAGTGAGTGCTGCCCAATCCAGGAGACCCCAAGCTGGACCCTAAACTCCTGGTGGTCCCAGGACCCTGCATTGCTAATGCCACAGCACAAGTAGCCACCTTGGGCCCTACTCCCCACACACAGGACTGAGTGGGTGGCAGCCCTGGGGCTTTCACCTTCCCTGGCAGGTGGGTGCTGGCTCCCAGGATTCTCCCTGGAAGCACATCCCACCTGCCCACCTTCCTTGTACCTTCTACCACCCACTCTCTCAGGCCTCATGACCCCTCTCCCATCCCCTCCTAGTACAGCACACTCAGTCATCTGTACACCATGTGGGCAGCCACCTGCCAGCTCCTCCAGGCCTCTGGCCACCCCATGGTCACTTCTGCATCCTGCCACCTGCTGCTAACCATGCATGACCCCCATTCCCCCCACTGTCCTCATGTGCTGCCAGGCACCCTCTTTCCACTGCTCAGTCATTAGCCTCTGGTCCACACACCTGGCCTGTCACCCGTCCACCACCCCATCCACACCTCCAACCTGTCTATCCATCCATTGTATATTGGCATTTGCTGACCATATGCATTGCCCCAGGCATATTGGTATCAGGGCTGGGCTAGCAGGTGCAGGGAGGGGCAGTTGGGTAGAAGTAGGTGGTTGCAATGTACAGGCAGGAGGGGCTGCCACTGAGAATGACGGGAAGAGCCAGTTAAGAGGTCAGGAGGCACAAGAGGAGCACAGGGGCCCATTGCAGAGGACACCACCCGCTTGTTGGTCACCATCCCTAGGATGGAGGGCATGGAAGGTGCCAGCTGGCATGGGTAGGGAAGAGTAGCACAGCCCCTCACTCCAAGCTTTAACCTGGGGTTCTGGGGATGCCTAGCCCAGACAGCCCCAAGCAGAAGAGTCCAGGAGGATGACAGGCACAAGCTAAGGCCCCTCCTGCTCCATCCTCAGTGATAGGGACTGACATCTTCATCACCCAGCTCCTCCCCAGTCAATGCCTCCAGTGCCAGTGTCACTGCCCAACAGGAATCTGGCCACAGTGGGCAACTACAGACACCCACAAGTCCCTCCCAATAGCGCAGGCCACCTATGCCCTGAGCCCAGCACCTACCCTCCAAGAAGCCTTCTCTACCTGGCAGTGAAGGAGAGATTTAATTCGAAAGCCCCTCCTTTTCATGGCCATATCCCTGCCGACCTGGGTCCTCCAGTTCAGCAAGGCTGCACAGGCTGGAAGAGACCCAGGCCAGCAAGTCTTGTATCCATCCCCAGCTAGTCCTGTCCCCTCCCAGGAAGGGCAGCCACAACTCAAAGGCAGGGAGAGGGTTGCATTAGGTCACTGAGTCCCCTGGCACCTGGCCTGTACAGATGGTGATAAGACAGGGAGAACCCAGCCTGTCTCCAGCTCCCAGCAGGGGTGGGGGTCAAAGCAACCAGATGAGGGAAAGGCCACAGACCAGAGGGGACAGCAGTGCATGCACCTGGCACTGGACAATAAATGCAGGGCTCAGCCAGAGAATAGATGGCAGGACCTGGGCAGCACCGTGAATATGAGGTGGGGGTGGGTAAGCCTTCCTGTAACCCTTCCTCAGCCTTCCTGTAACCCCCAGATCCCTGGGGCCCCTGAGCTGGAGTTGGGATAGGGAACCTAAACCCAGGACCACTTGAAAAGGCCACCCTCAACCAGGCTGTGGCTTGGCTGGGGTCCCTGGGAAGGGGGTATTAGCAAACTCCTGGGATAGGAAGGGGGGCTCTGGTGAGTCCCCGGGCCCACTGCCCCCTCAGTGAGTATAGAGGCAGGATGGGGGAGGTGGGAGGGCCCCCCTCACTTGCACCTGCTCTGGGCTCTTCATTTGTGTCCCCAGGCCACAGAGCAATTCACTGGGAGAAGGGGACCCAGGGCCTGGGGGTCAGGCTAGTCTCCCCCATCAGGCTCCCTACAAGCTGATTGCCAGCTGCCCACTTGAGCCCTGCCCCAGCCGGGGCATCATCCACCCCCTCCCAACCCCCAGAAGTCTGGCCAGAGGACAGGCTTGATAACACAAGTGTGACCAAGGCAGAGATAAACTGTGGCTGCCCCAGGCCCTGATTAGTAGCAAATCCCAGGAAGTTCCCGCCCCATCCTGAAACCCTGATTCCTCAGCCTGCAGCTACAATCCCACCCATCACCTGTCCAGACCCAGGCCCAGCCATCCCAACAGCCTCCTGCCCTTAAAGGCCTTCCTTGCTCGGCATGTGCTCTAAAGTGAGCTTGGCCAGGACCCCATAAATGCCCAGTGGGGCCAGTGGGGCCAGTGGGGCCAATGAGAAGGGGTCAGTGAGAGCATGGGATAGTGTTGTGGGCACATGGGCAGGAGAGGATAGGGGGAGATGACACCCTTAACCATGGTGGGGTGGACTGTATGCCCGGCCTGGGGGCAGTGGCCAGGGGGTGTGGGCAGGCACGGCCCTCAGTTGGCTGGGTGGTGTACGTGGCGCCATCGGGCAGATGACTTAATCACAGGCGGGCTTTGTCCCCAGTCACCCGCCCCCTGCCCAGATCCTCCGCCTGGCCAGGCTGCCGGCCGCACGCTCCCCCCACCCGGCTCCTAGCAACCTGCAGTGGACCGTGGGCAAATTCGAGGAGAGCAGGGGGTGCTCTCCACCCGCCGCAGGGCCTGGGAACAGTACGGGGGTGGCCGTGAGGTGCAGCCAGGGCAGGTCTATCCTGGGCTGGGCTCAGGGGACGCCCGCCAGCCTGGCCCGTGCCAGCCCCTGAGGAGGGCATCCTGGCAGAGGAGGTGCCAGGGCCGAGAGCCAGGGGGCCGGGGGCTTTGTGTGCCACAGACCCCCTTTTCCTGGGGCCCCCACCCAGCCTGATCCTGTCACAGCCTTAGAAAGTGAGACAAAGGCTGGGAGGCCCGGAGGGCTGGGACATAAGCAGGAGATGGGGTTTTAATGACGAGCTACAGTGGTGGGAGCAGAGGCGACTGGTTAACCCTGTCGGGCCCTCACCCTGGGCCCACCTGCTGCTGCCGACCCTCCTAGCCTCCTAGCTACCTCACGCAGACCCCAGGAGACTCTGGAAACAAAGTGAAAATCTTGTCTCCAAATAGACAGGGTCAAAGTGCTCTGGGTCCCCAAAGCCCCTACCTATCCAGGCAGCTTGTCTACCAGGCCCTTGCCACAGGCACTGGGTGAGATGGGGCTGCGAGGGGTGGCTGAATCCAAGCCTGGAACTGTCCATGTTGCCCCGCCCACCATCACTGACCCTATGCACTTGTGACTTTCTTATTTCCTGAACTCGGAGGAGGAACTGAACTCAGGCCTGGTGCATGGGAACCCGCCCTCCTCCTGGATCAGAAGCCTTCAGTCTCTCGCAAAGAGGAACCTCAAAGGAAAAGGGGACTCTGGGGTTTTTACAGGATGCACAGCTGGGGTGTGAGACCCTTAAGGCTCCGTTTGTCTGCTCAATCCTTCATTTTCAGGGCCCTACCTGCCTCAGGTTTCCCACTTGTCACATGGCCGTGTGGGTGGAGAAGAGGCTGGTCCCCAGTGTTGGGGTAGTCTACCCAGGCCCTGGCCTGGAGGGCATAGGATGTGGGGTCACCTTGGTGAAAGGGCAGCAGCAGCCCCGAATGCCCACCTGCTGTCCTGCCCTCTCAGACCCCTAGAAGTTCTCAGAGCCACCGCACCTCCCACCCCTCCACCCCCATCAGCTCCTGCCTAAGCTCTGGCCTCTGACATGTCATACGACCTGGACAGGACTCCAAGTCCCCTAAGCCTTATTCTTTTGGAGGGGCCAGGTGTCCAGGGTCCCAGTGTAGAAATGGGGTAGTAGATGGACACTTCCAATCAGAGCTGCACTGGGGGCAGGGGGCAGGATAGAACAGTCCCAACCCAGGAGCACTCACAGCCTGAGGTCAGTGCCAGACATGAAGACTGAGGCCCAGGCAGGGCAGTGTCACTGCTGGACCCCTGAACCTACTCCAAGGTGCCAGGCTGCAGGCTGGGGGTGGAACACAGACTCCAGGAAAAGAGAGAGTCATGGTTCCCATTCTGGCCGGATTGACTTCTCCGTGTGCTCTCTGGGTGGGGCAGAGAGCAGAGGGCAGAGGTCAGGGCTTATTTGGAAAGCCACCTCCACTCTCAGGACCCCAGCCCTAGCAGACGGGGGGTGGGAGGTTGCTGGGGAGAGGAGGGTATGTACAGGCCTGGCAGAGGTTCTGGGCCAAGGACTGCAGGGCACCCATCTGGCCCTGGAGAGTGTGGTGAGGACCATGGAGGAAGGCTGTGGTCCACAGGGTGCTCTGGTGGGCAGGGTGAGCAGACTCCAAGAACCTAGTAGCTGGGAGGATGGGCAGCCCAAGTAGCACCAGAGGATGTGGGGCCAGGAGAAGGCAGAGGCCTAGGCAGAGACTCCTAGTGGGGTGGACTGGTCTCTGTGTGGGCCTGCGTGTGCCCACACATAGCTGGACCTTGCCCTGCAGTGCTGGAGGGGTGGGGCTGCGTGGTGGCCACTGAGCTGGGGCATGTATAGTGCATCATTGGGCCCTGAGCAGCAGCCCCTCTGGAGGGTCAGAGGGCCAGTTCTCCCATGAGACTCCCCAAGTCCTGCTGACTCCAGTGTGCCCCATCTCCACATCCCTGTGCTTCAGCTGGTCTCCTAGACAGCCTGCCCCCTGGCCCTGGTAAGGGCATCTCACTTCTTCCTCCCTGGGCAAGGTCCTGGAATGGGGTGGCCATTCAGATCACCAACAAATGAAGATGGTTCCTGGATCTACGTCCAGAAGCCCTGGATCTGGGAGGCTCCAAATGCCAACCTCTGCTGATGGGGATGGGGTTCCAGCAATCATATTCTCTGGAAGGAACTTGGGTGCACAGAATGAACTCTGCGTGGCCTGGTCCCCTCTCCTGTGGACAGGAGGGGAGGGTATCCCAAGGCCCGTGGGGGCCTGGCTGGGGAGGATGCATGGCCTGAGAAGGGCACAGCTGTCTGCCACCTAAGCACAAACAGCCAGAGTTGTTCTCACCCACGGGGTTCCGCGGAGTTTGCAAACGTCTGAGTCAGGAACGTGGCCGGGAGGGAGTGTGCAGTGGCCATGAATGGAGCCTTGAGCCAACCTCCGCAGCACTGGGGCTGGGATAAAGGGCCCCAGTCATGCGGCCCAGGCCAGCCAGAGTGCCTAGTTGAAGCTATAAATTACCGTGGCCACGGCCAGCGCCACCGCAGGGCGGGCGGGCGGGGTGGCCAGGAGGGGGCCAGGCTCCGTAAATCGGTCCTTTCACCACTGGAGGCCTCGCACGAAAGAAAAACTTTGTTTTATTAAAGCAACATCAGGGTTGTGGCCGCCGGGCGGAGAGGCGCCGACAGTGGGGCTGGGCACCAGGCGGTTGGGGGGCTCCTGCCCTACCCTACAGGCCTGGCTGAAAGGCTCCTTCAGGAGTGGCTGGCTCCGGCCGCAGGGGCTCACGGTGGCTCCCACCCAGCACCCCATGGTCTCAGGCCTTTTGAGTACCTCCTGCTTTTCCCTAGGCCCCCAAGCCTGTCTGGGCCCATGCCCTGTCTCTTGAGCCAGATGTGCCTTGCCAGGAGGTCAGTGCCCACAGCAGGGGTCCCGAGAAAGCCACCTCCATCCCCAGAAGCTGAGTCTTCTCTCCAGGGTCTGGGTGCCAGGACAGCTGGGGCGGAGGAGGAAGGAAGGGAGACCTCAATGGACCCAGGCCCTCACAGTGGGGCAGGCTTCCTGTCTGGGGCTACAGACTCGAGCCAGGCCCTGGCACAGCCCTGGGAAGCCTGGAGTTGGGGGAACAAGGTGCAGGGAACTGCCTAGGACAGTATTTAGACAATTTAAGTGGAAATGGATGAAAACCAGGCAGCAAGCCTCCACTGCTCTCATAGCCTTGAGTGCTCTGGGCCCTTTGGCCTTTCCTTTCTTTTTTTTTTCCTTTTTTTTTTTTTTTTTTTTGAGACAGTCTTACTATGTCACCCTCGGTAGAGTACTGTGGCATTACAGCTCACAGCAACCTCAAATTCTTTGGGCTTAATCAACTCTCCTGCCTCAGCCTCCCAAGTAGCTGGGACTACAGGCATCTGCCACAATGCTATTTTTTGTTGCAGTCGTCATTATTGTTGAGCTGGCCCGGGCTGGGTTCAAACCTGTTACCCTCAGTGCATGTGGTCGGTGCCTTAACCACTGTGCTTCTGGTGCCGTCCCCTTTGGCCTTTCTTGCCCACACCTCATTCTTGGTGGCCTCAGCCTTGCCTCTCCTGAGCAGAACTGTCCAGCCACCACCCTTGTGCCTCTCAGAACCTCTCCCTGCCCCATGAGCCAGAGCTATGGTGGGGACTGTGGCTTGAGGCCAGTCCTGTGTGGGTAGTGAGAACCCTTGCCTCCCTTGCGCCTCTCTGCACAGCTGCCAGGAGGGCAGACCTGCAATCATTTCTCCTGACCCGGCAGGGGATACAGGTGAGATGGGGACCTGTCATGAGCAGGGGCAGACCTGGCGGTGGGACCCACACACTGAGGCAAGCAGTGTGGACTTGTCTGGGGCAAGGAGCTGACTCCTGTCAAAGGAGCAGCTGGCTTTAGGCCCTGCACCCTCTACCCCTCCAAGAGCCTTCAGTTGATAGCGGGATTAATGCTGACCTCAGCAGGAGCCTCCAAGTCTCCCCGCCAAGTGGCAGGGATGCACCCCTGCTTGCCCACACCCTGGGGCTTCTCCGTCCCTAGCTCACCCCTGCCAGGACCCAAAACACAATGTCCTCAGGCCCCTGGTCCAGGCAAAGCTCCAGGGACAACCCGGGGTTCCAAAACCCAGGGCTATGTGCCCAGCCCAGTTCACACTGCCACCGCTTGCAGGCTTTCCTAGGGGCCTCTACCTCTCCCTCCCTCTTAGCAAGCTCCTACTCACCCTTTAAGACCCAGCCCAGAGGAAGTTGCCCTGACTCAGGCACAGCAGGGCATCACAACTCATGGCAACTTGATGGCAGAGTAAGGTGTCCCTCCGACAGGCTACCCCACAGCGGTCTGGCCTGATGCTGCAGCCCGCTCTGTCCAGGCCTTTATCAAGTGAGTGCAGCATGGCCATGGCCCTGACCCTGCCTGAGCATCACCCTCAGCAACCCCATGCTTCAGCACTGCAGGTTTCCACGACCCCCTGGGAGTGCAGACACCTGGGCTCAGGGATGTAAAGAAATGTAATGAGAGGGAGCCAAGCCTAAGTGGTTCCAAGGTACAAAGCCCAGAGGTGCTCCAGTAGCAGAGAAGGGAGAGAGGGCAGGAGTGGGAGTTGGCACAGATTCCAGGGCTGGGGGTACCCTAGCCTCACAGGGGCCACAGGAGCTGCTGCAGCAGTAGAGAGGTACAGGGACATGGGGGACCCTCCTGCCGCGGTGAGCACAGGGGACAGAACCAGCCAAAAGGGCAGCTGGGGCTAGGGTTAAATGCTGGCATTTCAGGGTGCTATAGGGTCAGGCTCTCCTACCCCCCATCCTTCCCTAAAGCTCCTCTCAAATGTATTGGGCAGAGCCCAGACTGGCTAGGGTGCTGGGTCCTACCAGGGTGCTAGGGAGCAGGGTCAGTAAAGTGGCCATACTGGGCATCACCCAGCCCGTGGCCTGCCACCCAGGAGATGAAAGGCCCTGAGCCACAGCAGGCCCCACGGTGCGCTTTGAAGGCTGTGGGAATGCCTGCAGGGCAGGCTGTGCCAGGCATGGGGAGGTGACCTGCTAGGGCCATGGCCTAGACCCAGAGGGTGGCCCAGGCCCACATGGCCTCCTGCCTGAGCCCTGACCACCCACCCCCACCCAGCCAGGCCACATGGTCATGATCTGTCTGAGATGCCAGCAGGCAGTGAGAGGCAGTGTCTACCCTCCACCACCCAGCCACAAAGAGCAGAGCCTGGGGCCCTGCTCCGTCTCCCCACCCAGTGGATGGGGGGGCCCTAGGAATTTGGGCGGGGCCAGGTTTTCATCCACCCATGTTGGGTCACTGACCAGGCTCAGCCAACAGCCACAGAGGCTGGATCCTCCATTTGGGGATCCTGGTCCAAGGATGGGGCTTGGGGCCACCACCACCACCTGCTCTGTGCTTACCACTGAGCTGCCCAGTGGCCCCTGATGGCCTGAACCCAGGGTTGGGTAGGCTGATTCTTTCCTGAGGACCTGCGGACAGGGGCAGTTATGTTTGCACTGGCCGTTTGCTGGGGGAGGTATGTGCCCCACTCCCGGGTACCTCTTAGATGTCTAGGCCCAGCTGAGTCCACAGTGCAATCAGCTGGGAGGTGGTGCCCTGTGGCTCCCATGGGGAATTCCAGGGTTGGCTTTGACAGTAAGGGTCTTTCCTGCCCCCAGCCGGTCCCTTGCTTCCCCCTGGCCATTCTGCTTGGGCTGGGGGACTCTTGCCTCTCAGAAGCCACCCCTCCCAAGCTTTCCAGCAGCTCAGAGATTATGCAAATCCCCAGCGGCTCCTTAATTAAATCCCTAACGAGGTGCTGGGGCTGGGCCAGGGGCGGTGCTGAAAGGCAGGGTCACGCTTCTGAGGGGCCTGGCTGTCTGCAGAGGCCCCATACCCCTCCTGGGCCTGGGAACTTCATGGAACCTAAAGGGGTGGCCCAGACCCTCCTCACCACCAGGGACTGTCCTGCCCAGCCTATGTTCCTGCATACAGACCCTCCATCAGGGCCCAGCCCCTCCTTGTCTCTATTGACCCTACAGTCCAGCCTGCTCCTCTGGGTGGAACGTGGACCCTTTGGCCCCAGCCCAGCCCCTCCCATCCCTGCCACCTCAGACCCTTGGCCTGTCCTAGCATCCCTGTATGTGGACCCTCCAGCCCTGGCCTTCCCTCCTAGGTCAGGCATGGACCCTCCCAGGCACAGTGGGCCAAGCAGGCAGGGAGGCCGCCGGGGTCGGGGGCGGGGCGGCAGGGGCAGCGGTGCCCCGCGTTCCCCTTTCAGCCGCCTCCTGTTGGGCCAACAGCTCGGCCTGGCCGCCTGAAAGGCCCGGGATTAGCGAACATTAGCGGCCTTTGAGCTCGCCCTAGGCGCCCCTTCCGCAGCAGCCCCGCCACGCCCCACCCCATGTCAGGCTAGGGGCAGGCCCAGGCCCCCAGGCCCTGAGGCATTCAGGCTGCGGTTGGAGTTGGTCTAGGCTACTGGGGCTGGGCCCCCACCCCCACCCCCAGGCCTCTGCTTCCAACCTGCCCCCAGTCCTTGTACTCCTCCTCCAGGCAGCCTGCTAGATTGCCCTAAACTCAGCTCTAGGCCCCTGGGTCCCTGCACCCCTCCTCTCTTCCTGGAACCCTGGCTTCAAGGTTACATGGGCAAGTAGCTTCTGAGCTCTGGACCCAGTGGCTCCCAAGGGGCCAGAGGGGAAGCTGCAGATAAGAGGACACTGTCCCCAGATGCAACCCAGGGACACCTCCCATTTGCTGGTGCTGTCTCTATGCCGGCCTCTATCCCAGACTCCTGACTCAGATCAAGTTACAAAAAGGCGGTGTTGTCATTACCCCCATTTTACAGATGGGAAAATGAGATGCAGGTGGTAAAGCAGCCCAAGGTCACCCACAAGCAGCTGCGTGTGAGGGTCTAGTCCCCCAAGGGCCTCATCTCATATCCCCACCCCCCCAGGCCAGCTCTCTCCTGCACCTGCCTGTTTAGGGCCTCAAATATCTGCCTAGTGTGGGAGTCTTGGTCTGGACCACATGTACATCTGATCCTGCCCTCTCTGAACCTGTTCTGGTCCTGTTTGGGCTAACCAGCTGTACTGGGGTTTGGCGCAGCCCCCCACTGCTGCCTGGGACCTGCCCCCAGCAACCCAGTTGCATGGACACCTGTGTGCACGCGTGCACATACACACACACACACACTCACACACACATGCACGGGCAGGCACACGCACACACATACACGCACACACATGCACATGCACGCACCAGACCCGCCCTAGGAAAGTAAACATCTTCTCCAGAGGAAGCAACAAACCCTCTCCCAAGAGAAAAAATGTGGCCAAACCTGACCCAGGCAGCCTGTGGGGAGCTGGTCGCCCCAGGGGGCCCCACTCTCACTACTGCCCAGAGGCCACTGGGCCTAGAGTCACGAGAGTCACGAGTCACGTTGGCCTCTCAAGTTTGATGGTAAAATATTGACAGTCCCCTGCCCCTGACCACAGGTCTGGTGCCCAAAGAGAAGTATTGCAGGGGGAGCAGGCAGGCAAGGTGGGGCAGGGGCTGGTATCACAGCACAAGTGCGGGTGGGCTGCTGTGAGTCAGTAGGGGTGGTGCTCTTCATGATAGAGGCCCCCAGGGCCTCTCCCAGGCTTGCCCTGTCTGCCCCCGGGATCTTGCCAGCAAGAAAACCAGGGTGCCCCCACATGCTCACAGCTCTGCCCTCTCCTCATGCTCACACCACCACCCTGATGGCTCAGGACAAGCTGCAGGCAGGTATGGGGCTTGTGCTTCAGGGTACCCCTGCTGTGGAAGTGACATCAGGGCCCACCTGTGCCCAGGGCAGGGCTCCCTGGATCCTGCCTGCCAGGACCCTCTGTTCGTGGGTCCCCCTGGGATGTCTACAAGTCCTACCTTTGCTGGCTGGAGGAGTTTTTGACCAATTCTGACCCCATCACCTCTGAAAGGCAGCAGCAAGGCAGGCCCAAGTCTCCCACAGCCCCCACTCTTCTGGCCAGGACAAGGACAGGCCTGGTCGGATCCTGTGACTCTGGAGAAACCACAGGAGACAGGGGTTTGCAGCGCGAAACTCGATCAAGTAATGACAGGGTTGTCATGGGGCACCCAGCCGAGGAGAGCCACCCCACTACGAGCTACCAGAAGCCAAGGGTCCCATGCCCTCCCCTCACACTGAAAACAGACATCAGGTCTAGGCCTCCAGCCCCTGAGGGACCCCTGCCCCCCCACCTGGCCACACACTCCCCTTGGCCAGCCCCATACAGGTCCCCTATATGGCCTCCCCAGGAGCAGGGACTGCCCTTCTAGAGTCACACCAAAACAGCCTAGGCCAACGGGTAGCCATGTCTCTGCTCCATCAGCCTGTATACTTCATGGGCCAGTCTGGCCCCAACTCAGGCCTTGGGACCCAGATGAGGGCCTCAGAGAGCTGGGAAATCAGAGGCTCAGTGAGGCACAGCCCACTGTCAGAGCTCCAGGGTCTGGACTGGACCAGGTGGGGCCTGGTGTCCAGCCCAGCACTGAGACTGCCCCTGGGAGGCCCAGGACAGAGACAGCCATAGGAGTCCCAGGGGCCCTGGAGTGGAAAGAGTCCATGTGTGTCCATGACTTCACCCACTGCCCACAAATACCCCCTCACATGGCAATGGTCACTCAACTTTCAGAAGAGTAAACTGAGGCAGGCACTGGTAAACTGAGGGCTGGTGGGGAGGGTGACACGGCCTCTCAAGACTCATGGGTGCAAGCCTGGCTGGGCATGCTCTGGAATGGGACTGGGCAGGTGCCAGAGCCTCCGGAGCCCTAGTGCGGCCGGGCGGTCAGCTTTAATTACCGTGCACTGGGCCCATTGAACCTCATTGAGTCTCGCGCTAATCCGGGCCGCTGCCGCGGGCAGCTCAGGCGGGTGCCCCCTCCCCCTGCGGCCCGGGCACGGGGTCCCCGGGTTCTCACGTCCCGCTGGCCCCAATTAAAGCGAGCTTGGCGGGGCTGCTGCTGTGCTAATGAGCTCTGTGGGCCTCTGGGCTCCCCGCCAGGGGGGTGCAGTGCTGTGGGGGCGGAGCTGGCTCAGAAGGGTGACTCTGGACCTTCCCTGGGAAGGCCCAAATGATTCTCCAACTCTGTCCACCTGCCAAGCCAACCTCTGTGGCTCCGTCCAGGAGAAACACCTGACTAGGGGAAGCTCCTGCCCAGCACCCAGCTTATGGACACTACAGGACTCACTCTCTGGGGTGATCACTGCTGGGCCTGGCCGAGGTCACCTCACCCTAGAAGGCTTCTTTTCACCATGCAGTGGTGCTCACAGGGATGTCCAGAAGCCTGGGGCTAAAGGCCATGAGGGTGCATATTGTGGTATCTGTAAGCCTCCTCCCCCCTACCTCCCCACACCACTGCATTTCACTCTAAGGAGCAGCCTGGGGCTGGTGGGTCAAGGCCTGGGGCTCTGGGTTCTGCATCTCTGGGTTTCTGTAGGGACAGTGAGGCAGGACCAAGGGAACTTGCCAGAAACTTCTAAGACCAACTGGGGTACCCAGGCTGAGACTGTTCTGGAAGGTCCCTCGGGGGCCCTATGGGTTTCCCAAACCTACCCTCCATCCAGGGCCATCCGATCACTCGGGAGCTCTGATCTGAGGGTGCCTAGCCTCAGGGTTGACACCTGACACATGGTCACATGGATCACTAAAATGGGGGGAGATTGGAGGGTCCTTGGGAGGCCCCTGGCCAGTCTAGATGCCAGGAAGTATGGTGGATGGCTGGCAGGTGCTGTAGTGGGGCCCATGTGCATGGGGCTGGGGGTCCTGGGGGAACCCCCTCTGCCTGCCTAGCCTGGGGGATGTGGGACCATGGCATGGCCACCCTCTCCCCAGGTTCTAGTCGCCTGTCTCAAGGCCTGGCTGGGTGTGTGGGAATCCTGAGGGGCTGGCACTATAGGACCCCATTCCTCTCCCCGGTCTGCCCAGTGCTAGGGCCTTGTGGTTTATCTGGGGCCTCCAGGTCTGGCTTGTGGTGCAGCCCCACACCCGCCCCCTCCAGTTACCGCGGCTTCAGGGGCCCAGGCTTCCAAGGGGGGTGAGTGGGTCCTTGGCAGGCAGAGCTCCATCTCCACCACAGAGGCCCAGAGAGGAGCAACTGGCAGTCTGTGGGGGCTCCAGGCAGGCACAGGTGGCCAGGGGCGCAGGCCTCCTCTTCCTGGTGCCAGCAGTGGGGGTCGTGACCCCTGACCCTGCTGACCTGACCACTCCCCATCTGGGTACGAATCCCTCTGCACTCAGATGTGCAAGCAGGTACAGCTGCACATCCACCCATAAGCAAAGGCCCCAGGCCCTGGAGGAGCCCTGGGAGGGGGCTATGGGAGAAGCCATGGCCTGTCCCATACCCATTCTTGGCCCAGTATATGTCTTCAGTGTGTGGCAGTGGTTGAGGCGGAGAATTTGTGCGAGGGGATTTGGAGGCCATGTGAAGACCCAGCTTACTGAGGTCTCAGTGGGAGTGCTGCAGAATGGGGAGGCTGGCCAAAGCCAGCTCCAGGCCACACAGATGTGTGTGCGCCCTGACACATGTGCCCCAGGTGTCCCTCACCTGCTACAAAGCTAAAGGGCTGTCCCAGGAGGCATAGAGATTGGCTGGACCCTTGTCCCTGCCCTACCCCAGGCTGATCCACCTCAAGTACTGCAGGGATCAGGCATGGGTCTGGAAGGCTGGTGGGCGGTGAGTGGCTTGGTGTCCTATTTGCATGGCGGCCCACCCCGTTGCACTGCATCTGGGGAACCCACTCTCAGATTCCAGCTCCCTTCCTGCTCAGATGGCAACGGGACCTGGGGCCAGACCAGTCCCAGCTTGCTCACACCTTCTCTACTACTCCATCTCAGAGAGTAGGAAACCAAGGCATAGCCCCTCCTGCTATAGGGCAGCAAGGTGGGGGTGGGGGGCCCATGAAGTTGGCCCAGGCTATCCCTCCCTCCCCTACCTCCTCTCTGGCCACCTGGTTTGATGGGCCGGTTGGGTACAAAGGACTTGTGTTCTGGAGAGGGGAGGACCCCTCTGCTTCCCAAACCAGCTCCACTCCCACCCATGGCCCTCCAGGAAGCCCCTCCTTTGGGCCTCCCATGGGAGACAGGAAGGGGGTGGGCTTCCTGCTCCCACAGCCCCTCTCCACCCTGGCCCACTGTGCGCACCTCTCTGCCGCCTCAAGCTGGTGCCAGCCCTTGTCCCCTGGACAGCCGGTGAGCGCTGGAGGTGTTATCTCTGACAGCAGCAGAATGGACTCGTCGCGCCCAGAGCAGGTGTCGGCGCCTGGGAGGGGGCCAACTTGAAATCTAACCCTGCCCGCCATCCCCCACCCATTACAAAGCTGGAGGGCTATCCCAGGAGACAGAGATTAGCTGGACCCTTGTCCGTGTCCTCCCCAAGCTGATTTACCCCAGGTACTACAGGGACCAGGCACAGGCCTGGGAGGCTGATGGGGTTGCTCTTGGGGCTTGGTATCCCAATTGCATGGTGGCCCACCCCACAGCACCGCATCTGGGGGACCCACTCTCAGATCCCAGCTCTCTTCCTGCTCAGATGGCAGAGAGATCTGGGTCAGGGTGGGGGCCGGGAACAGAGGTGTGTGTAGGGTTAGCTTACCTGGCTGTTCTCACACCTGCCTCCCTTGGGTTGCCCTGGGTCCAGACTGTCCCCAGGGCCTGGCCATGACAGGCCAGCTCTCAGACCGGTTTCTGGGCCTCCGCCCAGCTGTGCCTGCCCTGGGCCCTCTCATCCCACCACCCCACTGCCCTTCTGGCTGAAAGCTTCTCCTTTCTCACACCTGACTCACTGTCTGTGGCCTGCCTGGGAAGACCCTTCAAACCCCTCAACTCCAGGTATTGTCCCTAGAAGCCCAGTCCCGTCCTCGGGGACTCCTCACTAGGGTCTTTGCCCAGCTGTGCATGGTGCATTTGGAGCACTGTCCCTTCCCATCCTTTCAACCACAGCCCTTGGGGACTTGCCAGAAGCCCCCAGGCCACACACTGCCTGCCTTCTCTCCCCACACAGCAGCTGTGCACAGGGTGGGGACTGAGAAGGGGCTGAAGCAGTGGGGAGTCACAGGCCTGCGCCTGTGAGAGCCCCAACCCGTTTTAAGCACATCAAAACCACACAGCTTTGGTTCCAGGCAAGTGCCTCTCAGGCCAGGTCAGAGGACAGGACTGTGGCTGCTGCTTTGGGGTCAGGGCAGGCCGAGGTTGAGCCTTCCAGACTCACGCCTGATCCCTGCAATACCTGGGGTGGATCAGCCTGGAGTAGGGCAGGGATAAGGGTCTTATGTGGGGGGAGTGGAGAGTAGACATCATTGCAGAATAGGGTTACTTAGGACCTGATCTAACCCTGCCCAAGGGACAGTGTCCCCCTCCCGCTGTGGACCCTACAGTGTGGGCTGATGCCGTGTGACCAGTCTCAGGCTAACTGTTGCTATAGCAAATGTAACTGTACACAGACAGATCAGAGCTGAACAAACAGTCTCTGCAGGGAGCAAAGTGTTGGGTGCTGGCCGAGGGGATGCTGTCCATGGGCCTGAGTGGGCTCCCCACACTCCCAAGGCTCACCCTGCTGAGATCCTTGGGTGGGTCAACCTCCAGACAAAGACCTTAGCATCAAGGGCCCTTTAGGACCAAACTGGGCACCAGTAGGCTGGACCAAGGGGGCCATGCCTGGGTGGTCAGCACCCC
Organism: Loris lydekkerianus; assembly: GCA_963574355.1. NCBI lineage: Eukaryota > Metazoa > Chordata > Mammalia > Primates > Lorisidae > Loris > Loris lydekkerianus. The sequence goes on along the minus strand of CAUYPK010110280.1, from coordinate 51,255 downwards.
TGCCTGATGAAGCCTGGGGTCCTGCACCCCATGTCCAGAGCCCTCCTCCTCCAGGTGTCCCTGGGCTTCCTGCCCTTATTGCCCAGCAGGCATCAGAGGACCCATCTGAGCTAGCCAGTGCAGATACTAGACAGATAGCCCCAGGCCTCACACTGTATTCCCATAAGGCTGCCAGGTGGCCTGACCTCCCTGCAGCTTTGCCTCTGCTGCCTGTGGACCGACCAGTCTGTGTCTGGGTAGGTGTGACCTGGGATATGGCAGCCAGTGCTGGATCAGGGGTGCCTGGGCAATCACCTGTGCTCTAGGCCTCCAGCCCTGGCTGCCTCCAGTAGAAGGCCCTCCAGGAAGAGGATAGCTCACACCCCAGCTCTGCCTGGCCAGGGCAGTGGCCCAAGGGACCATCCAGCATCAGCTGGAGAGCACCAGTCAGCACAGGGTGGTCCTGCCACCAGGGACTTAATTCCATGGTGTGACGGGGGAGGCCAGCAGCGAGGGGTCAGCTGGTCTGAACTTGTGACCTTCTCTTTCTGCTATCCCTGCCACCTACCCCACAGTTAATGGTCATCAGACCCACCTGGCTCAACTACCAAGCCACACCTAGCCTCTGATGCTCCCGCCCCTGTACCCTCTCACTGGGACCCTGAGCTCAAGCCCCCTCCTGCAGATCCACTTCCCTCCTCCACTAGTGCCCCTGGGCACCCCTCTATCCCCAGTAGAAGTCTCAACAGCCCTGGCTCCACTGGACCTCCCCATTCCTGCTTTCGCTGTCCCTCACTGTTCCTCAAACTTGACAGCAGCCCAGGCCTCAGGACCTCACAGGGCTGTACCCTGGATTGACTATGATGTCCAATGGTCGAGACCCTGGCCATAAGACCCACTGGCTGGTGTCCCTTTGCCCCACCCTTACTCAGTGGTGTGAAGTGGGGCAGCCAGCCATAGTGTTGCTGCTATGCTGGCTGGGGTGGGCTGAAAGTGCTCCAGGGCCACTTCACAGCCCCTGGCTGGCCAGGCGCCCCACTTCCGGCTAGGACCACCCTCCACCCCACAAACACCGACTAGACTTTCCTCAAATGCAGCTCATTCCCATTTGTACCGTTGATTGTCTGTGCGGACAAAGACCCCTTTCAGGGACATCAGAGGTTCAGCAAATAAATAAATGAATTAAGTTGAGAGGAAGAGGTGGTGGGCAGGGCTGGGGTTGGCCCAGCCCTCAGCCAGGCTCCAAGGGATATGCCCACCCAACTTGGGGACTTGGGCTATACTTGGGAGTATTTGGGGTATAAGGCTGGAACCAGGGTTGCATATAAGAGGGGAGAGCTTCCAGGAGGTGGGGCTGGCTCTGCCTGGAGTTGGTGAGTGCTCAGGCCAGCAGGGCAGTGGCAGGTGGCAGGGCTGAACAAGGTCCTGGTGCATCCTGGCAATCAAGGTATACCCTTGGGGTATACCTTCCTGGGGTTTCTGCCTGTACCCAGAGACCAGCCTTAGCTTGGGGGAGGAGCCCTCCTAGTGGGTTTGACTCCATGAGAGGGAGCAGCATTTGGGGACCCTGTGAGCTGCCTTCCATGGGGGAGGCCAGATCTTGGCCCCTTCTCTTAGGTCCCATCGCTGAGTCCAGAGCTCAGGGGCATGTGTGGCTGGGCGCCTGGCCTGGCTGGTCTGGGAGGTCCCAGGCTGTGGTAGTCAGGTTCTAGCTCAGGCAGTGTCCTATAGGAGGCACCCACGTCCCACCCTCCAAGAGAAAGAACCAGAACCGGAGCTGGGAGGCCAGGAAAGAGGCTGGAGTGATTCAGGAGGGCTCCCTGGAGGAGGGGGCCGATGGAAGCTGGGCTGGCCAGCTGCTATGTTGGCTGGCCATTCTGGTCCATGCCTGGCCAAGCCTCCAGGGCAGCCCTGACTCCTGGCCATTCTGCAGACAACAATGGCCAGCATTTAAATTCCAATTGAGTCGGCCAGAGTAGCCCCAGGCGTGAGAACAGGAGCCCCCACCCCCAGCCTGTGCCCCGCCCTCTGCATTCCTGCCTCCCCGGAGATGGCCGTGGCCAGGGCCGTCGCCAGGGGGCCGAGAATGCAGCACTCAATGGCTGGGGACAAGGGCCCATTGAGAAGTGACGGGCGCGATTGAGCCGTCAGCATCCCCCACTCAGGACCCTAGCTCAGCCCAGTGTTACTGATGTCAGCTGCTCCGGGACCCTGCTCGTGGCCTTCTGCAGCTGGGCCACAAATGGGCCTGAGCCAGGGCCCAGGCTGCTGGCCCAACCTGCCTTTCTCATCTACCTTCTTCCTGGCAGCAGAGGACCTCCTAGAGCCTCAATCCTATCTTGTCACACTCCTGCCCACCCCTCAAGAATTAGAGACTGCATGACTGGCCCTGCCTGGTCACCCACCTCATATCACCCCTTGCATCACCCTGCCCTGTGGCACCGGGAGAACTTGTCTGACCACCACTCACCCCTGCCAGCCCACAGAGGCAGGGCCCTTTGCCTGGCACCCAGGGACACTACATGTTTTTGAGGAATCAGATTTTAATGCAGTGTGGCCAGCTGTTGGTCATGTTCCCTGGGACCTCAAGGTTCCCGAGGCCCCAGATGGAGCCTGATTCCCTGAAGGGAACACTGTCAGAAAGAAGGATGACAGCGGTGTGGCAGCAGCCCCTCATCCTGCCTCACTCCAGCCCAAGGCCTGCCAAACTCCTGGTCCTACCTGTTGCTTGGATCCTCCTTCTGCCCTGTGGGCCTGCCTGGGGGCAATTAGCTGGCCTGGGCAATACCCACCATGTCCATCCCCTACCCCGACCAGGTCTCCCACGAGGCCTGGGCATGGCCAGCTCAGTGGGCATTACAGCTATCCCAAAGGTGGCCAGGGCGGGCGGGAGGCAAGAGGCTGCCTGGGCAGCCCCAGAGTCAGGTGGGCGTCAAGGCCCAGTCCTGAGAGAGAAAGGTCGGGCTGAAAGGAGGCTGGCATTGTTTTCACAGGGTCCAGCATTGAGAGACCCCACACAGTCAACCCCTTCCTCCCTGTTTAGGAAGATGTGCAGGAGGTAGTGGACAGCAGGCACCTAGGCTAGGGCAGGCAGACTGCCAAACCTACCATTCCTCCCAAGTGGGCACTACAGGCCCAAATGGCAAACAGGCAAGTTGTTATGGTTTAGGGGCAGCCTGGGTTTCACAGGAGCCCCCAGGGTGTGTGGTGTGGGATCTCTAAGGAGCATCCCCAGGTCCTGGACACCCCAGTCACCTCACAGGACTCCACACAGTGGCATGACCATCCCTACTCCAAGGCTCACAGATGGACTAATCTGACTATGAGCTCTGAAGTTCAGTGGAGCATCCTGGGTGCTTTGTCCACCTTGAGGTAGACCAGAGAGCACAGCCCTTAAACTGAGACATGGGTCACTGCATTTTTAAGTATATGCAGCAAAAAAGAAAGGTGACCCTTTCTGGGCCACCAACCCTGTGGCCAGCCCCACTGTTTGGCCTGGGCACACCTGCCAACCCTACCACTGCAGTCTTGGAATGGTGCATGTCATTTCTACAAAGTCACATTTTTCAGATACATGGTAGCCTTTCCTGTGTGCATGCCCTCCGTGGTCTGGGAGATTCATGGGTGTTCCTAAAGTGAACACAGAGGACTTTTTTCCTTTTTTTTTTTTTTTCCTGGAGCAGAATGTTATGGTGTCATCACAGCTCACTGTAGCCTTAAATTCCTGGGCTCAAGTGATCCTCCTGCCTCAGCCTCCTAGAGTGTTGGGATCACAGGCATGATCACGGTGCCCTGCCTTTGAATACAAAGATTTGAATGTTTGTTGTTGTTGTTGTTGTTTTTGAAACAGAGTCTCGCTCTGTCACCCTGGTTATAGTGCCATGGCATTGTAATGTTGCTCACAGCCATCTCAAATTCTTGGGCTTGAGTGATCCTCTTGCCTCAGCCTCCCCAGCAGCTGGGTGTCTGCCATGCCCAGCTAGTTTTTCTTTTTTTCTTTTCTTTTTTTATTTTTGAGACAGAACCTTACTTTGTTGCCCTGGGTAGAGTACCATGGCCTCATAGCTCACAGCAACCTCAGACTCAAGCAATCCTCTTGCCTCAGCCTCCCGAGTAGCTGTGACTACAACTGCCCACTACAACACCTGGCTATTTTTAGAGACAGGTTCTCGCTGTTGCTCAGGCTGGTGTCAAACTCCTGAGCTCAAGGGATCCTCCTGCTTTGGGATTGCAGGCATAAGCCACCATGCCTGGCCTTAGTTTTTCTATTTTTAGTGGGAACGGACTCTCACTCTTGCTCAGGTTGGTCTCAAACTCCTGAGCTCAAGGGATCCTCCCACCTGGCCCTCCCAGAGTGCTGGGACTACAGGTGTGAGCCAGATTTGAATCTCTTGACTTGCATGGTTTTGTGGGTTTTTCTGGGTCAACAAATGCAGATCCATTCTCACAGGTCCCCTCAGGCCACTGAGGGGAAGAGGATAGTACCAGATTCATTTCTGAGGGAGTCATCCTGGGCTGGGTGGGGGTCTACTATCCAGCATCCACTCTTGCCTCTGTCCGCACACTCATCAGGACGGGCTGGGCAGGGCAGGGCAGGGTTGGGAACAGGGCTTGGTGGCTCTTTGAAGAATTGCCAGTCTCAAGTGGGCCCAGGTCCTGTCCTGGGAGGCCCCAGACCAAACCTGAGGGCAGGGCAAGATGAACAAGGAGGCTGGTGTAGAGAGCAAAGGGCTGGAGAGGGGCTGCTGAGCAAGGGCCCTGAGCTATAGGCACAGCCTGCAGGAGGTGGGGAGTGAGGGAGTCAGAGAGGTCAGAGAGGTCATTCCAGAAGCCCTGGCTGTGCTGAGCCAGCAAGGGCCAAGGGCGCCCACAATAGCGAGGGTATGAACCCACCTGGGTCTTAACAGGACCCTGGGCTGCCTGGGGGAAGGGGTTCAGGGGCTGGGCCATGGTGGCTGAGGGGAGACACACAGATGTCCAGCTACAGGTGGTAGGGCCCAGACCTCAAGGCAGTCTGGGAAAGATACGATCACTGGCCGTGCTGGGAGCAGGATGGACCCCTCCAGAGGTCCTGTTCCACCCATGGCCTCACCTGTGCCTGGGCTGGGGGAAAGCTCTGAGTCTGGCCCATGTGTTCCTGGGGAGCCCCGACCCCATCACACCCCCAAAAACACTGACACACACAGGACCGAGGAACTTATCTGAGCCCCAGGCTGCCTCACAGGATAAAAGAGGTTTCCCAAGTGAGGGTCAACTCCCCACCTAAGAGACAGGGAAGCATTCAAGGTATTGGCAAATATGCAACAGCAGTGCTAGGGAGGGGCCTGCCGGTCAGGGTCCAGGTTTTTGGGTACTTGGCAGGGGGCCCAGTGGGCAACCTCAACGAGAACAGCATGCCCAGCCCACTGTCAATGGGCTCTTGTGCTCCTCAAGGGCTTCTAGCAGGACAGATACATGCTTGCTGGCAGCAGCCGGTGGCTGTGCATGGCCAGATGTGGGGTCCCCGGGCCAGGGCCTGCTATACATCTGGGGACTCTGCCATCCCCTGTATCCCGCCAGCTGTCCCTAAGGCTGCACTCACTGCCTGGATATGTGACTCAGGCAGGGTGGCCAACTACAGCAACACACAGCTGTCCCCAGCCTGAGTGCTATCACTGGGAGTGGAAGGTGACCCTGACTCTTCTTTTGGGATAGGGGCCCAGTGGTCTGGGTTTGAGGACAGAGCCATTGAGAGCAGTGCTGGATACCAGGGTCAGGGTGGGGCTAAGGCCCTGAAGTAGAGCCCTTCACGGGCTGGCCTCAGTGCACTGAAGACGCAGACCCAGACATAGCCCCAGGTCTCTGGTCTATGGGAGGGTCCCGCTGTGGAAAAGCATTCAAAGGCCAAGACCATGGCCACAGTGGGCAGGCAGAGCTGCAGTGGGCTAATGATGACTGCCAAGGGAGGCATGTATCGTGCTGGTTTCTGACACCCTTTACTGAAGTGCTCACCCCTGAGACCTCAAAGACCCCACCCCAGGGGGCTTGGCATGGGCTCTCCTCTTCCCAGGGTCTCCAGGTCAGCAGGCCCATGAGCAGTGTCCCCGTGCAGGAGGGCTCTAGTGGAGGACAGCAGGCTGAGCCTGTGGGGCAAGCCCTGCGTATGGGAGGGAAGGAGGCTGGAATGCAGTGATCCAGCCATGCTGGAGCCATCCCTGTCCTGCACGTCCCCCAGATGCCAACAGGGCCCCTGTGTCGGGGCCAGCTTTCCACCATGCTGGCTCTGCCCATGCCACATGGAGAGTCCTGTGGTCTTCCTGGGGAGAGGAGTAGCAGGCCAGCTATTCTGGGGGCACTACTGATGGCAACCCTTCTGGAAGCTTCCAGTCACCAAATCCTCTCATCCTTCACTAGATAACTCCTATATTGTCCCCATTTCCCAAGTGACCCTGCAGTACAGGCCCAAGGCCACTCAGGGGCCCAGTTCTTCCAGCAGGGATTGCCCTACTATTGGCCCTGGGGTGTCAGGCACAGTGGTCAGAAATGGATCTGGAGGGGCAAGCCTGGGCCTCATAGACAGACAGGGGAGATGATGATGGAGCCCTAGTGAGGAGCCTGGGGCACCAGGACAAGGTGTCCAAAGTGGCTTCAGCAGGGAGCAGGTGTCCTCTATCTTCCCACAAAGTCAGCCTTGAGGGCCGTCCCTGGCCCCTCATCTGAGAGCCACCAAGACAGGTGTTATTATCATGAAGTGCAGGGCAGGCGTTGGGAGAGCCTGAGCAGAGAGGCCCAGAAGCGGCTGCATCGAGTCTCCACCTGCCCAGAACTGACTTCTGGCACTACCAGTTCTGTGAGCTCCTCAGCAGCAAACAGCCAGGTCCTCTAAGCTCTTTGAAAGGAGAGCAGGTGTGTGCACTGCACACGTGTGTGTGTGCACGCATGTACATACATGTGCATGGGCGTCTTTTTTTTTTGAAGTTTTTGGCTGGGGCTGGGTTTGAACCCACCACCTCCGGTATATGAGGCTGGCGCTCTACTCCTTTGAGCCACAGGCACCGCCCTGCATGGGCATCTTTAAGTGAGGACTTGGGGGTACCACTCCAGGGTCTGCCGGGTGGGTGACTCAGGGCCACCTCTCCTGGAAGCAGGAGACAGGGCCTGCAGGGGACTCATGGACTGCCTCAGGGACTGCATGAAGGATCTCCATCTGTGGGTGGAGAGAGGACCTTCCCCCACCTCTCACAGGACACATGGGGGCATGGGAGGACAGGCCCATGATAGAGCAGGCCAGGCATTGACAGGCTATCCCCCACCCAGCATGTCACGCCGGCAGGCCCTGTTCTCCCCGGCCATACTTGGGCTGGTCCCAAGGCTGGGCCAGAGCAGGACCCACAGATGGGGGCCACAGTGGAGGTGTCTTCTCCGTAAGATGCTAGGAGGGTGGCTGTAACCCCACCCTCCATGAGCCAGGGTCCAAGCTTGAGCTGGGGACTCCTCCCTTCACCCACCCAGGCTGCCTCAGGGATGTGGGGACCTGGACATCAGGCCTGTACCCCCAGACAGGCCTTGAACCCCACAGGGCTGAGACAGCCCTTGATGAACCCCTGCAGCTTCTCTGAGGCCACCATGGCAGGAAAGGCCAGTGTCCCCAACTGGGGGCGCTTAGGAGGAGAGGGCAATGCTCAGCCAGAGGGCGAGTGTGTTACTGGACAGCTTAGGAGGATGAAGGGCTCTCTGTGGGTGCTGAGTGCCCTGTGGTGGGTTGCTGGCCTCTCTGAAACATAGATTCTCCAACAGTCTACTGGGGTCATTCATCTCCCTGAGCCCCAAAGATCCAAAGGTCATGGGCAGGGATGGCCAGGGCACTCAAGTTACCCAGCTTTTGTGGTCTGGGTGGGATGGACACTTCCATAGATTGTCCCTAGCCAGGTCAGGGGCATTGGGGTTGGGGGGCCCAAAGCCCTGACCAGCTGCCAGCTGAAGTATCTCACTCATGTGGGCCATGTGTGTGCAAGGCAGGGGCAGCTGGGCTATGCTGCGATCTGCCCTCACTGTGTGCACGCTTGGCAGGTGCGGGTGAGGGAGTGGTGCTGTCCCAGGGAGCTTGCCCAGCCTTGTTTTGACCCAGTTTTCCAGGCCCTGCCCAGCCCTCCATACCTAGGCGGGCAGGCGGTGCTGGCAGTGGGGTCCATAAAGTTTTTCTTTCCCAATGCCGGTGCCCTGGGCCTGCAATGATTCCTTGGGGGCACATGGCTGTCTGGCTGTGCCCCAGGCTTGTCCCCTGGGGTGGTGGGTGCCCCAGCTGCATCCTACCCTCAAGCCATGGTCACCAGGCAGAAAGTGGCCTGGGTCTAGCCTGCCTATCCTGCCTTCTAAGAAGCCTCCAGGATCTAGGCTCTATGCCTCACTACAGACCTGAAAGTCAGTCATGGCCTAGCTGGAGACTGGGATCCTTGACCAGGGGGACTTGGCCTTGGAAAGTGTTGGGAGCAGGGGAAGGGGGGAGGGTCCCAGAGGTTAGAAGGAAGGGAGGGAAGCTGTGAGGGCAGGAGGGGCTGTGGGCAGCAGGCCTTGTCTGGCCAGCATGATAAGCCCTTTGATCCACACTGAGGCAGCACAGACCCCTGTCCTGAGACAACCCCAGCCTGGGAACCACAGGGTCTGGCTCACATTGTCCTCTCTGAGGGCACCCCTGCCCTGCCCACACCCACTCCAGCCCTGGGCATACACTAGTCCAGTGAGTAGTCCTCAAGGCAGGTCCTGCTGACAACAGGGGTGGGGGCAAAGACTGGGTGGGGCACCCCATGGAGCCAGAGGCTACAGGGAAGAGAGCCTGGTCCCCCTTAAGGCTTCCCCCAGCCCCAGCCTCTCTATGTCCAGCTTGCTCTGTCCCCTCTGTTTGGGAAGGGGTGCCTCCCACCATACCAGCTCCTACCCATTTTGCCCTGGGAGGCCCCAGTGGCCTCCATCCCCTGGGTGGAGCTTGCAAGAGCAGTGGCCCTTTGGGCAGGTCTGTCTGACCAGGGCTACAGGCCTGTGCAGGTCCAGGTGTGATGAGACATGTGTGGGGTGGTGCACATGGTGTGGGTGCTCACTCCGACCACCAACTTCCACCTGGGTGGTGGGCACTGGGGTCCCCCAGGGCTGCCTCGACTGTACCCTTGTCTCCCTGCCCAGGCCAATGGACGATGAAGCTGTTAGCAGCCAGGGCCAGGCAGCAGGCGTGGCAAGGGGAGGGACTTGAGGAGGCACAGACATCTCTATTAGGGGCTGAAGACCCTGCCACAACCATCCAGCCAGCCCGGGATCCTGCGGGCTGGGAGCAGAGGTGGCCCTCAGAAGGGCTTGCTGTCTCTAGGGCCCTGCCAGCCTTGCGACCAGATTCCTGGAAGGGCAGGCCCCAGGTGGAGAAGCCCAAGGTGGGGGCCTGGACACGTCATCAGCCAGAGTCAGTGTGTGGCTAAGAGCAGTGCAGAGACATCCCCAGCCTTACCTGGCCTCCTACAGACCTGCGTCCCAAGGATCCTGGTCAGGATACAGAAGCCTGGGGGCCACTTTGCCCCAGTCCCTGGGCAGGCCCTCAGCAATTGGCTGTCGGGATAGACTCCTTGAGAGTTTCACAATGCTGTGCCTTAGCGTCCCCTTCCATAGAGTGGTGTAGTGCTGACCTCCCTGGACAGCCGTATGGCATAAACACACACTCCTGCTCAGTGCCCATGGCCAAGCAGGATGGCTCACCCACCTGGGCATCCATGGGAACAGGATTCCTGGAAGCTCAAGGCTTGGGGGACACACAAAAAGGCCCCATCTCTGGCAGGCAGGACTCCCTCGTGTCAGCCATCACTCCACCTGCTTATCTTGTCTGCCTATCCTGGGCCCCACAGGAGCTGCACAGCGAGACCCTGGCCATGGGCACAACCCCCTCCTTGGCAAGAGATGGCTTCCATTTCTTTTCTTTTCTTTTCTTTTTTTCTTTCTTTTCTTTTTTTTTTTTTTTTATAGTTTTGGCTGGGGCCGGGCTTGAACCCGCCACCCCTGGTATATGTAGTTTTGTAGTTTTGGCTGGGGCCGGGCTCGAACCTGCCACCGCCCTACTTCTTGAGCCACAGGCTCCACCCAGATGGCTTCCATTTCTGAGAAAAAGGTCCAACGACTAGGCCTGTGGGGAGATTCCCCCATACAGCAGCTCCTCACTCCTCCTTCCTGGGGTCCTGGCCTGGATCTTCTCTCCCAGATGACCCCAGAGCGAGGCCCTACCTGGGAAGGGCACTGCACAGGGAGCACTGACCACCTCCTGCCCTCACTGCCAGGTGCTTCCTAAGGTTGCCTCCATTCTCCTCACACCCTCTGAGCAGCTAATGGAGCCCCTTCCAGATGGGAGGCTGAGCCTGAGCAAGCAGAAAAAATGGTGCCAGGTCCCCAAGATCTTGCCTCAGATGTCAACTTGTGTCCTTTCACTTCTAGACCTGTGCACTGGTGGCCAGGTGCTGCTGGCTACAGCCTCTGAGAGACTGTCCCTGAGATCACTGGTGTTAGCTGGGGCCCCAGGACTGAGCTTTGGGAACCTCAGCTCCCCTCTTGGAGCTATGCAGGGTGGGGGTCCTGCTGGGCAGGGATTGGGTAGCCTGGCGGAGGTGCACCTGGAGATAGTCCGTCAAGATGGCAGCTCGGGTTCCAGCTGCCTCTGCCCAGCCATGGTGAGTTCATTGCAAACCACTGCCTCTTCCAGTGAGCCCTGTGCAGCCTAGCTGTGCCAGCATCCTGTGGCCGGGGCCCCCTGGCTGGGAGGCTCAGCCCTACATTGAGCTGCTGGGCTCCTGGCCCAGGGCTGAGGGATCCAGCCTGCTCACCTAAAGTATTTAGGCTCCCTAAATACTTCCGAGAACACCCCTCTCTTCCCAAAGCTCAGCTGAAACCTCCCCCGCGGAGGACAGTCACATCCGGTCACCAAGTACCTCATGCCACCGGAAGCTCTGTGCTTCAGTTTCCTCCCCTGTCAAATAGGGCTGATAATGGGGCTGGTGTAGAGGCCTGTCAGGAGCTACCAGCACCACTGATGTCTCCATCCATCAGACCCCAGCCCCAAAGGACATGGATTTTCCCCATCCAAGTTGTCTGTGGGGTGGGGGCCGGCCCCATGTGGCTCTGATTGGGAGCCTGGCTGAGCTTGCCCATGGGTGACTTGCGACAGGGACCAGTGGGTAGAGGTGGCTGGGCAAGGCTCTGGGGAGGGGCTCTGACTGAGGCTGGCATGGAGGACACTCGGAAGGGCCAGCAGGGCTCAGAGGAAGGGGCACTCGGAGGAGGGAGAAGGTGTAACATGGGGTTGGCCTGGCAGCCACAGCCCTGGGTTCCTAATTCAGCTGGAGCCTGCGGAGTTGGGACTTGTTTATTCTTGGCAGGAAGGCTGGTGCTGGGGGGCAGGAGTAGGGAATGAAGCCTTTAAAAAAAAAAAATAATAAAAACGCTCATTTAGAAGGCTCCCAAGGAGTGCTGAACTCCAAAAGGGTCTTGGAAAAATTGCTGAGAGGGTTTAAGTGTAAATGGACCCAAAACACCATAATTAAATTTCCCTTAAATTTACCAGAGTTTGGGGTCAAAGAAAAAATAAAACTTAGGGAAAATACACTTGAGGTTTCAGACAAATGCCAAGTGCTTAGGAAAATAGATTTCTGAACTGCTCAGTGGCTACTGGCCTGCTCCCCGCCATCCCTGGGAGCTGCTGAGGCCTTAACCCCTCCCTGGCCAGTCATGTCACGGGGGCCTTCCTGGCACCCTGGCTAGCCCTACCCTGCTGGCCACCTCCTGCCCCCTCAGCAGGCTCCAGGTGGGGCAGCCTATGCACTCACCCCCCATCCACACCTCTCTCCTGTGTCTGCAGATGGCCTGGTCTTCTTTCTTTGCTCATCTGGAAGCAGCCACATTTTCCAAACCAAGTCAGGACTTGAGGTCTAGTGGTCTAAATGAACCAAAGGCCAAAAAGCCCAAGATGTTTGAATTGGGACTGTCCCAGCATGTCCAGGATGACAGCCTCCCAACAGCTCATGATTCATGGTGTTGCCCTTTTTGCTTAGCCTGCCAGGAAGCTCAGAGCTAAAATTAGGGATCTTGCACAGTAGCTAGTGTTGGCTAAGGGATTTTGGAACATTTTCTCTTCTTCTCCATGTTCTTTAAAATTCCATTTCTGTTATAATAAGTAGATCAAATGTGCTTTTTATATTAATCCTCCTCAAATTCTCTGAGAATAAATTTAAGTCAGAAATTACCCACAAACTATAACAGTCAGGGCCCTGCTCAAACCTGCTCTCTCTTCTTTGAGCAAAGAGGATCAGCCCAGCCCAGCTCAAGGACCTCCCCTCTATATGTGATGGCCTGCCCTGGGGTGGGGGTAGTAGTGGTTCTCAGGGGAGGTGAGGATGCATGATGACAGAGGGGGAGCTCCCAGGATCCTAGTAGCCCCCTGGAAGAAGTACACTAGGCAGAAGATTAGAAGCTGCCCTGGGCACTCAGTTTTTGAAGCCACCCTGGGCACTCAGTTTTCTCAGTGCTTCCATGCAGCCCATGCAGGGCTGAGGGAAGCTCTCATCAGCAGCCCATGCTCTGGGCCAGGCAGTCCTCACAGAAAGCAAGCTGAGCAGGCATCTCAGGGGCTCCCCCTACCCTGGATTCCAGGCTGGCTTTCAGTCTCACTGCCCATCTCCCTGTCAGGTACTATGGTAGTAGCTGCCTGCCCAGAGTGTCCCCAACTCTGTTGACAGTACAGGATGGGTGGCTGGCCATTGCCAGCCTGCTACAGCCCTGCACCCAGGGCACAGGCTTGGTCCCAGGCACCCTCTGCTGCTCACTGACACAGGCCCCAGCAAGCTGGGGCTGCCCAGCTCTGAGTCACTGGCCTGGCCCAGGGTGGGCTCAGTTATGGGCCCCTCTCACTGGGGGCCTCAGTCTCTGCCCTTACACTCATATGGGGATCCCCAACTGTCTGGGCCTTGGAGACTTGTGGAGCACAGGGGAGTGGGCAGGGAAGAGGTAACACAGAATGGGAGTCCTGCAGTGTAGTGGTTCTATGTCCTACTTAGCTGCCCAGGCACCCAGGAGGGCTCATCACCTTGGTCATGTGCTAAGAGGACCCAGCCGGGCAATACAGCAAATTGTCTCCAGGAGAAATGCTCCATCAAGTGTGCTGTCGTGAAAGGGTGGCCACTAACGGGCAATGCACAGACAGTGCCACCAGAAGCCAGGAAGCATGGTCCAGTCCAGCACAGAGGCCCCAGGAGCTGCTGCTCCCACACACCTGCAATCATGGGCAAGCCTACAGAACAGCACACATCAGTTGCACCTGTTTGCTTGGAAATGATCTATTTGAACGATAAAATCATTTTTTATTGTGTGCTTTCAATAATGCCCTCCCTTGGTGGTGGCAGGGCAAAGTGTACAGTGACGCTTTTGCATGTGGCAGCAGGTGGCATTAGGACTGTTTGAAAGCTATCTAGCAGAATCCACAGAGCCAGGGACACATTCCTGCCCTTTGACCTAACTGTGCCAGACCCTGCTCATGGAGGGTCAGGGCAGGGGTATAATAAGAAACCACTTCAGGCTTTCTGTCCTTTTCCGGTCATCCAAGATGTCAAAGTGAGGACGTGGTGGGTCCTTTGGTGCGAAATTCCAGATTTCCCTGGGTCTTCTGGTAGGAGCCGTGATCAACTGTGCTGACAACACAGGAGCCAAAAATCTGTGTATCATCCCTGTGAAAGGGATCAAGGGACGACTCAACAGACTTCCTGCTGCTGGTGTGGGTAACATGGTGATGGCCACAGTTAATAAGGCAAACCAGAACTCAGAAAGAAGGTTCATACGGCAGTGTTAATATGACAGCAGAAGTCATACCAGAGAAAAGATGGTGTGTTTCTTTATTTCGAAGATAATGCAGGGGTCATAGTAAACAATAAAGGTGAAATGAAAGGTTCTGCCATTATAGGACCAGTTGCAAAGGAGTGTGCAGACTTGTGGCCAAGGCTTGCCTCCAATGCTGGGAGCATTGCATTATAATCAAGTTTATTTCTATAAAACATTAAAACATATGTGATCAAAAAAAAAAAAAAAAAAAAAAAGAAAAGAAACCACTTCAGAATGAGGACCTTGCCAGAGGATCATGTCACCCTAGGGTCTGCAGTGAGGCAGAACAATACCTCCCCAAAGATACATCCACGTCCTGACCCCTGAACTCCAGGAATGTGATCTTTTTGGGAAAAAAGAGTCTTTGCAGGGTGGTGCCTGTGGCTCAAAGGAGTAGGGCGCCGGCCCTATATGCCGGAGGTAGTGGGTTTAAACCCAGCCCTGGCCGAAAGCTGCAAAAAAAAAAAAAAAAAAGGTCTTTGCAAGTGTAATGAAGGTAAGAATCTTGAGGGGATCAGAGTGGATTATTCAGGTGGGCCTAAATCCAATGACAACTTTCCTTACAAGAGATGGAAGAGAGGATGGCCAAGAGGGGGGCAGAGACTGGAGTGATGTGGCTGCAAGCCAAGGACACCTGTAGCTGGCCGTAGGAGCTGGAAGAGGAAGGAAGGAGCCTTCTCCCAGCCTTCTCTGAGCCTCCAGGAGAAAGTACAGTCCTGCTAACACCTTGATCCCAGGCTTCCACTCTCTAGAACTGAGACAGCGTGCACATGTGCCAACCAGTTTGTGGTCACTTGTTAGTTACAGTTGCCCTAAGAGGGGACCAGGCATGAAGTACGCAGCTTTAACTGAGGCTGCTAATGGAGGAAGAGAGGGGCTCCACTGCCCCTGAAGGGCTGTGGCTGTGTGGCCACAGGCCAGAGGGGCAGGAAGCAGACAAGCCCTGCCTCCAGTGTTCCACCCCAACCACGCCAGCGCTGCACAGGGAGTCTGGGGTGCAGTCTTCCCGGCCAGGCTTTCAGGGACAAATGGGAGAAGGGATGAGGAGGGCATGGTCCTGGGGGAGGACCCTCCTGCCTGCAGGGACTTCAGAGGGTGCTGGGGGTGGGCTTGGGCCATCCCAGGGCTCTGAGATTGCCCCAGAGACACCCCAGCCTTTAGAAGGACAGGCTGAACCTGGAGCTGCAGAGTGGGCTGGGAGGGTGAGCTAGTAGCCAGTCACTGCCCATTTCTCCAGTGAGCAAATTAAGTTCCCAAGCCACAGCCAGGAGGGGCAGCTGTACTGGGCCAAGGTCACCTTCTTGCTGCTCTGGTCCCATGCCCCCCCACACCGCCCCCCCCTTGGCGACCACCCTGGGCTTCCTGTTCCTTGTGAACTTGTGAAGGTGGACACGGGAGCCACCAGTAATGGGGGAATGGTGGAGCCAGACACCCCCAGAGTCCCTGCAGGACAGCATTTTACTGCTTGCTGGTTGGGCGAAAGGCCAGGTTAGGTCCCCCTGGGAATCCTCCCCAGCTAGAATCTGTCTCTCTGTCACAGGGCCCCAGCACCTTGAGCCAGCTCAGGCTGTGCCACCACCTCCCCACTAGGGTGGGCTCCTTCCCTACCCCCACCCAGGGTCTCCAGCCTCTGGCTACTCAGCCATCTGAGGCGGGCAAACACCCACCCTCCAAACCTGCGTCCTCCTAGGGCACGGGGGCACCAACCATCTGTCAGAGAACTCATCTGAGCCACCCCTGTGCTCCAGGCTTGATAAATGCAGCAGTGAGTCCCCCTGGCCCACCCCTGCTGCTTGTCCTAGTTCCCTGCGTCTCAGGGCCAGGTAGACAGGCCTTCATCCCCGGCTCTGCATACACAGTCCTCTCTGCCTGGAATGCCGTCCTGCCCTCCTCCACCTGAGGAATTCCTGCTCCACCACAGGGCTTAGCTGGCTGAGGCCTCCCTGACATCCCGTCCCCCACCGAGACCACCCCTCTGCGGCCCCGGCCCAGAATACAGCCCCAGCGCGGCGGGAGCTGCGCGCTGTACAAACAGAGGCTTGAGCCTGGCGTCGGCGCACCCCTCGGGGACGGCCCCGCAGTGCGACTGGGGGCTTTGCTCGCCTGCCGGGCTCCCACGCCCTCCGAGACCGCCGGGCGCCCCCGCCCGGCCACTCTCCCACGAGTCCCCCGCCCTAGGACCGCCCCCGAGGAGGAGAGTGCCCCTGCTCCCCAGCGAGCAGGGGCGGGGCGGGGCGGGGCAGGGGGCGGGGCGGGCGCGGGCCGTCCCCCACAGGCTGCAGCCCGCGGGGTAGTAGCCGCTCAGTTCGCGGTGGCGGCGGCGGCGACAGCGGCGTCGCGGGCAGCTGGCGCCGTGAGGTCCTGCTTTGCCTGGCGCACGACGCACCAGCGGGCCGACGCCCGGAGGGACGGGACGGGACGGGACGGACGCTGCGCCGGCGGACCACGAGCTGGAGCGGGAGCCGCGCGCGACGAGCCGGGCTCCTGCGCCTGCCAGGTCGGTGTTGGGGCCAGGCAGGCGCACGGAGGGGCCAGGGCGGGCGCGCGGAGAGGACGGGGCGCGCGGTAGACCCGGATCTAGAGCGGTCCCTGCAGCGGACCGGGCCGGGGCTCAGGCTTCCCGCTCTGGAAAGTTTGCCGCCGCCGCCGCCGCCCTGGGAGGGCTCTGCAGCAGCCAGGGAAGGAAGGGGGAGGGAGGGAGGGACCGCGGCGGGGAGGAGGCGGCCGGCGCCAGGCGGCCCGGGAGCCCTGGGCGGCGGCTGCGGGCGGGGTGGCTGGGGGTCGGGGAGGTGTGGGCGCAGGAGCCGGCCGCCGCCGCAGTCAGCCCCTGCGCGTCCCGGCCAGTCCCGGTAACGAGCTGCCCTGCTCCCGCAGTCTCCCGATCGGCTCCCCTCTCCCACCGGTGCCGAGCTGGGCCGTGGGGGACAGCATGCCCGCGCGCGCCGCGTGAGGACGCCGCGGCCCCCGTCCTCGTCATGGGCACCCCGGCCTGCGCCCTCGTGCTCTGCGTGGCCGTGGCCGTGGTGGCCGGTGTCGCCTCGGAGCCCCCAGGCACGGAGCAGCGCGTCGCGGGGAAAGCGGCAGGTAAGGGAGGACCCAGCGCACTTGGGGGAGGGCTGGGGCCCGGCAAGCAGAGGCGTCGGGACCCGATTGGGCCCTGGGTGGGGAGGGGACGCCGGGTCTGAGTGGCTCCGCGGGGCGGGTACCCGGGTTCCGCTGTCTTCCCCAGAGATCGCGTCCAGAGCCAGCGCCGCGGTTTGTGGGGCGCCGGAGCCGCTGGGCGCTCCCCGAGTGCCAGGTCGCCCCGGGCTGCGGGGCTCAGCCCCCGCCCCTCGCGTCTCCCCTGCTGCGGCGCCGTCCGGAAGACGCGGGGGTGGGGGCACATTGTTGTTCTTCGGGTTCTGTTGAAACGGAAAGTTCCCATTGTTGGCGTCCCCTCCCCTGGGCCCCAGTGCGTGTCCAGCTTCGGCCAAAGAGACAGGCTGGACTTCCGAGGGTGGGTGTGACCGCATCGGCCGAAGCCTGACTCCTGCCCCCGGTGGCCGGCGTAGCGAGGTGACACCCTCCAGCGCCGCTGCTCCCCCGCCTGCCCTCTCTGTCCAGGGGACGGAGGGGGCACCCCTGGTTGCGCGCCGGACGCTGCACGCTCTTCCTTAGGTCGTGAGGCCGGAACATGCGCGCGGGGCCCAGAGGTCCGACGCCCGCACACGCACGCAGGGCCAGCTGGGGGCGAACGCGCGGAGGGGGGCCCGGCCGGTGAGCTCACGCCCCACCCGGGCCGAGGCCCGAACAGCCTCCCCTTTGTACGTCGACGCGGCCACAGAGCGCGCATTGAGGGGGCGGCGGGCCGCGGGCGGGATTCGGGCAGATGGCGGCCGCCCAGGCCTGCGCCCCTTTCCGCGGCGGCGGCTGCAGCCTCCGGAACAATGTCATTTTTTTATGAATGAAAGTGAGCGCTGCGCCTGAATGTGCGTGTCAGTCAGCGGCGTGACAGGGGCCGTCGGGAGGTCAGCGCGCGCTTTCAACGCCTGCTCCAGCTCGGGGAGCCCGGCATTAGCATTCGCATTCAGATGAAGATATTACTCCCCGCGGCGGGGAATGTCAACTAGCCCCGGGGGAGGGGCGCCACCTCTACCCCCCCAGGGCTGCTGCCACCGCCTGCGGGGCTGCGCTGCTGGTGACCCCCGCCCCCCACTGGAGCTGGTGAAACAGGTAGTGAGTTCTTAGGTCAATAAACTTAATCCGGTTCCTTAACGAGACTCTGGCTGGGCAGTGAAAATACAAAGACCTCGTGAAATTTACAGAGGTCCGGGCTGGCGCTTTCCCCGGAACAGAAATCTTGGGGCAGGAGCTGGCTGAGGTCGAGGGCTAAGGGGAACGTTTTTTGGCTGCTGGACAGTCAAGGGCAGCTCCCATCTCGACTCCTGGCCGCTTCTCTCAAGGTGGGGGCCTAGGGGTGGCCCCCAGGGTGCATGCAGGGCAGTTGTCCAGTGAGCCCTGCAGCCTGACAGTACCCCACCCAAGAGGCCCTACCTGGCTGCTACCTCTGCCAGCCCCTCCACCAGGCTGGACTTTGAGCCCCGTTAGCCTCTGGGTGGTTCATTAACCTGGGTGAGCCTGAGAGCCCCTGTCACCCATCCCCCAAGGCCTCAGGTCTCATTTTGGCCTGGAAGTGGCCCCAAGGCACCCTCTTCACACAGTTGGTCCTGGAGGGGAAGCCAGGGGTTGAAGGGGTCCTTGGTCTCAGGAGGACAGGTTGCCAGTCTGCCTGAGTGATTTACAAGTCCCCAGGGCTGCTGTGGGGGCAGGGAGGGGGGTCTGCCTGGCCTTCCAACTGGGGCTGCCAGCTGCCTGAGGTTCTGGGCTCCCCCTCCAACCTCAGTTTCCTCACCTGTCGGGGAGGACTGATAATAGGGTTGTTTGGAGGATTAGGAGGATAATCCTGGTAAGCCCTCATTAGCCCGCCTCCGGATCCCTTTTATTATAAAACTTTGAGGAATATCTCTGGGTGGAGAGTGACTGTAGAGGCAGGAAGGCCAGACCCCAGCCCTTGGCTTTAGGTCCCTTTGGGACTCCCTCTTCTCTTAAGCTCTTTCAGAGCACCCAGCTGGCAACCAACCCGTCCAGGGCCTGTGAGGGCTGCAGAATGGCTTTGTTACCTGACCCCAGGTCCTCATCTCAACCCAGAGCCCAATCCCTTGGGGTGGCCAGCTCCAGACAGCGTCTGATTTAGTGCTTGTTCTCTGGGGTCGGCCTGGGGACCAGGAGCATTGCAGTCTCTCTATCCCACTCTGTGCCTCCCAATGCACTGGGGGCCTTAGCTGGTGACTCAGAACTGAGAGGCTCCCTGAGCTAAGGAAACAGCCCTCCCCAGCAGTCTGGCTTGGCCTGATGGACATTGGTCCCAGGGCAGGGAATGTCTCCTACTGCTCACTTTCACAGCCTCCAGCCAGTTAGCCTCTCTGGGCCCCTGGACCTATGGACCAGTTGTTACCTTGTGCTGCCCTGGGGGAAAGGGGCACAGAGCCAGTGAGTGGCAGAGGCAGGGAGACTCCAACAAACGCCCGCAGACCCAGCATGGCCCATCTAGGATCTGTACTCCTTGGGCTGGACCCATGGGCTATTTCTGGCATGTGGCACCTGGTGGAGCTCAGGCCTATGGGGGGACGGACTGTGCTCTCTGTATCTGGGGTTCAGCAAGAGTGTTTGTTATTCTCTGATGTTTTGGCTCCAGTGCCCATGTGGTTCCCCCCCCCCAATGGGCTCCCTCCCAAGTGGGCTTCTCTTCTTTCAACTAAGAAGGAGCCCTTCCTTTTTTTTTTTTTTGCAGTTTTTGGCTGGGGCTGGGTTTGAACCCACCATCTCTGATACATGGGGCCGGTGCCCTACTCTTTGAGCCACAGTCGCCGCCCAGAAGGAGCCCTTCCTGCTGGGGGAGCCACACAGCCTGGTAGCGGGGTCCCTGGGTGGGACTAGACCCTGAGCTCCTAGAGTGTCTCCCACCAGCCCCTCTGCTGCCCTTGAGGCCCTGTCTGAAGTTGGCCCCTGGGCAGGGTGGCTAGGTGGGTTTTCCCCCCACACTGGTGGCACTGTGGATCTGGCTGGCCTGGGGCTGCTCTGTGTCCCCTAGCCCTGGATGGAACAGGTTGAAGGGAATACGTCTGCAGATGGCTTGACCTGTGTTGCCACCCAGACCAAACCGGAACCAACCAGGTGTTGCCCTTGGGCCTGGGCCTGGGGCTGAGGCTGCCGAGATTGGCCTGTTCTTGGCCTTCTGGGGAGCCTCAGGCAGCTCTCAGCTCTGGGTGGTCCCCACAGGACACACTGGCCAGGACCGGAAGGCGGGAGGTCAGGCCAGGAGCCCCCTTGACCATTAGGCCCCCACAGGAGCTGGCTCTGAGCTATGGGTCCCTATGGGATGCAGGCTCCAGTGGGTGCTTCAGGGTGAGTGTGGGTCCTTGGGGCTAGCAGAATTTTGGTAGGCACTGAGCATGTGGAGCTGGCCTAGGTGGGGTGGGCAGAGTTGGGCTTAGCTGGGGTGCCAGAGACTGGTGTGGCTGGAGTGGGCAGCTGGGCCCTTGAATCTAGGCCATGCGTCAGCAGAATGACAAGTGATGGGGCAGGAGGCCCAGCTAGGTTAGAGAAGGAGGCCGCCCAGCAGGACCACCCACCCCTGTCCCGGGCCCCAAGCCCAGGCCACCCGCCTGTGCTGGGCATTATCTGGCCTGACAGGGAGGTCTAGGGGTGATGGTTAGGTGGTGTGTGCCTGAGTCTTGAGTCCTTGGTGGCCCCTAGGGAGCTGGGCAGCTGCTGGACAGGGGACAGACTCAGGGGCCACCTATGTGCTGCCCATGGGCCTGTGCCCTCACCCCAGCTTCTCGGCCCTCAAGAAAAGGGCCAGGGCTCTGACCTGCTATCCTAATGACTCTGATAACTGCCTCCCCCATTCTGGGTCCTCTGTGAGGTGGGGCTTTAGGCAGGAGCCTGCTTTCAGCTGCCTTGTGAGCCCACATGGGCTCTTCACACCACTGGCCTGGACACCCATCTTGCCAAACCTGGTGTCCTTATTTGTGCTGTGGTTTTTTCCTCTGTGTATTTTCTGTAATGACTGCTATGTGGAGCTTCCATAGACTCTGGGCATAGGAGATCCCCACCCCAGAGAGCCCCCACCTGGCACCTAGGGCTGCTCATGCCTGTGTCTGGCTGAATGGAAGAGGCCCCTGCAGCAGACACTGTTGGGTGGTCCGTCCTCACGGCAGCCTGGCCCTGGCCTCCTTCCTTCTTGGTGCAGTGGTCTATCCTGTCCCCTCGCTGTCCACCTGAACTGCTCCTGAACCTGAGAGGAGGGCTGGGGGTGCCCAGAGGGACCCTTCTGGCTAGACCTCGTTGTGAGGAAGCTGGCCCACATGCTGCCCCTTTTCTGAGCTCCTTTTCAGCCTGAAGTCAGCCAGGTGCAGCTTTTCCGTGCCTCCTTTTCTGTACCTGTGAGTGTAGAATGGATTTTACCTTTCCAAATGGCTAGATGAGCAGAGTGATAATCCTTCATCCTTAGGCATTGAACTCTTGAGTGTTCATAAGTGAAGTTTCACAGGAGGGCAGCAGTGCTGCTTATTCACAGGCTGTCTGTGGAAACTGTGTCACCTGTAATAGTAGAGCTGAGTCCTAGGAAGGCTAGAAGTACTGATGCCCCAGCCTTTTAGGGGAGCAGTTTGAAGCCCTGGGTTTGAGGGCTCTTTGGGGAGACCCAGGCTCTGGGAGCAGGTCCTTCTTCACTCAGGGCTGCTGAGCCCATGAAGTAGGAGTTCCTGGTACCTCCCACAGGCCTGCTGAGTCCCCTGTGCTGCTTTCTTGGCACCTGCTCAGGGTGGTCCCTTTCACCTGCAGAGGGCCCAGGGCTGGATTCTGGTCAGCAGGAACAGCTGGTGTTCAGCAGTGGGGACATCGTGGAGCTGAGCTGCCACCCACCTGGAGGTGGTCCTGTGGGGCCCACTGTCTGGGACAAGGACGGCATGGGGCTGGTGCCCTCAGAGCGCGTCCTGGTGGGGCCACGGCGGCTGCAGGTGCTGAATGCCTCCCAGGAGGATGCGGGGGCATATAGCTGCCGTCAGCGGCTCACCCGGCGCCTGCTCTGCAACTTCAGTGTGCGTGTGACAGGTGAGAGCTGCCTGGCCACTGGGCTGGGTGGAAGGGCTGTGTCACTCAGTTTTCTGAGCCCCTGGAGACCCTGTGGCCATGCAGCTGTAGCACCTCTTTCCTAAGGGTCTTGCTGGTCATTGGCAGAGAGGAGGGTACTCTAAAGAGTCATGTCTGAATGGGGCCCCTAGCCCTCCGTGGGTGCACCTGGACATAGGCTGTCATGGGGCACTGCCCACAGATACCCTCTCTTGCCTTGCAGATGCTCCATCCTCAGGAGATGATGAAGATGGTGAGGATGAAGCTGAAGACGCAGGTAAGCCTAGTTCCCACCATGTAGGCTGGCCAGGGCGGTGCCTGCTTTCTGCCTGCAAAGCCCTGCCTCATCAGGCATGGGCGGGGGGCAGCGGCAATGACTGGGATTGACCTAGAATCACACTGAGGATTGGATCCTCTCAGGGTGGAGGAGGGCTGGGTTGTGGAGATGGCTCTTATACCTGGGGTTAAGGGTGATAGCAGCTGCCATTCAGAGGGAGAGCTGTAGCCTTGGGCTGTAAAGGAGAAGCTGGTGACCCCATGGATGTGCTGTGTGAGCACAGTCAGGGACAATGCTTGGTGTCTTGGCCAGGAACAGTGGCATGTGGACTCTGCCCACGTGGGAGGGTGGTGGGAGGTGGGGCTTCTGGTTTTGGAGAAGTTGTGAGGTGTGCATGTGCAGGTGAGGGTCACTGTGGGATATGGGGGCAGGTCCCTGGACCTCCTGGCGTGAGTGGGAAGTGGGGAGGAGGAGCCAGCCTGGGGAGCATATCCCAGGAGAGGATGGAAACGTCCAGCCCACTGTCCTGTCAGGTCCTGGTATTTTCTCCCATGTGGCTTAGGCTGTGGGGTCACTGGGGGCCGCCTTCCAAGGGTGCCACTGGCAGTGGCAGCCCTGAGTCCTATGGTCTCCCAGTCCTGGCAGATGGTACCTGCCACAGCCTGCCGAACTCATGTCACCCCAGGGCAGAATCATGTCACCCTGGGGGTCTCTACCCCCACCCCCAAGAGGCTTGGGAAGCAATTGCAAGCCTGAGGAGCCTCTTGCTGTCGTATTGTGCACGCTGCTCCCACCTGCACCTCAGTGTCCTCCAGGAGCTGGACAGCAGTGAGGTCGCTGTGGAGAGGGGCACTGGCACAGCCTCCCCCAAGAGTCCTAGCAGGAAGGCAGCCCCCAGCACTCTCCTTGCATAGGAGGGGAAACTGAGGCAGATTAGCAGGGGTAGCTTTGGAGGCAGAGGCATCTGTCAGGTCAGCCGGGCCTCTGCTCCCGGCCTTGGTCATTGCCTTCATGTGTGTGTCCTCTGGCAGGGGCCCCTTACTGGACTAGGCCTGAGCGGATGGACAAAAAGCTGCTGGCTGTGCCGGCTGCCAACACCGTCCGCTTCCGCTGCCCAGCTGCTGGCAACCCCACTCCTTCCATCTCCTGGCTGAAGAATGGCAAGGAGTTCCGTGGCGAGCATCGCATCGGGGGCATCAAGGTGACCTGGCTGTGGGCAGGGCCTTGGCCTGGGGGTGCACAGGCTGGGGGGTTGTCTGGTGGCTCACTTGCATCCTGCTGCAGCTTCGGCACCAGCAGTGGAGCCTGGTCATGGAGAGCGTGGTGCCCTCGGACCGCGGCAACTACACCTGCGTGGTGGAAAACAAGTTTGGCAGCTTGCGGCAGACATACACGCTGGACGTGCTGGGTGAGTGCTGGGGCAGCCGGAAGGGTGGCTGCTGGCGGCACGGGCAGCTCCTGAGCCCTGGCTGTTCCCGCAGAGCGCTCTCCACACCGCCCCATCCTGCAGGCAGGGCTGCCGGCCAACCAGACAGCAGTGCTTGGCAGTGACGTGGAGTTCCACTGCAAGGTGTATAGTGACGCGCAGCCCCACATCCAGTGGCTGAAGCACGTGGAGGTGAATGGCAGCAAGGTGGGCCCCGACGGCACGCCGTACGTCACTGTGCTTAAGGTGAGTCGGTGCTCAAATGAGTGCTGGGGGCTCCTGGGCCTGATCCCAAGGCTGCTCCTGGGCTGGGGTATGTGGAAGGATCTGAGCCAGGTGTCGTCAGCGCTTCATGAGGAAGGGGCAGTGGAGACTCTGGGCTAGAGGCTGATTCACAGCAGTCACGCCCTGCTCTGGGCTGCAAGTGGCTACCCCAGTCTCTCTGGGGTGGGCTCAGGGGCAGAAATGGTTGCCCAGGCCAGAAAGGTGGTCCTCTGGGTCCTTCTGGACCTTGAGGCTGGTGATTGAGCCTCGAGCTGGCCCAACAGGCTGTCCCAGCTGCATGGTGCCCTCAGCCCTTAGCTTTGCTCCCACAGCACAAGGGTGGGGGCTGCTGAGTTGGGACAGCTGCGACACTCAGCTCAAAGAGAAACATCTGTTAGAGACGATGCATCTGGTGGGGATGGGGAGAGGCTGCCGCAGTCCCTCCATGCCTTTGGGTGCTGTGTGCAGGGCTGGAGAGGCTCTGGAGGGCTCCAGGAGCTTGGGGGTGGCCAAGACAAGTGCATCCTGGGAAATCTCAGCCACTGCCAGGAGGTGCCACCATGCCACCTCCAGGCCCTGCCCTGGTCGGTCCTGGGGTCTCCACGTTTTGCCTCGTGCCTGGCGGGGCTGTCCCGGGACGTGCCTGAGCTGGGTCTCTTGTCCCCGCAGTCCTGGATCAGTGAGAGCGCGGAGGCAGACGCGCGCCTCCGCCTGGCCAATGTGTCGGAGCGGGATGGGGGCGAGTACCTCTGTCGAGCCACCAATTTCATAGGCGTGGCTGAGAAGGCCTTTTGGCTGCGCGTTCACGGGCCCCAAGCAGGTAACAACTCTGTCCCACGCCGGCCGGCACTCGAGCTCCAGCTCCCAGGCTCTGGCCGAGTCCCCGCACGCCCTGCACGCCCATCCTGCTCGCTCCCACTCCCATTCTGCTCTGCTCTGGCCACCTGGGCAGTGCTGGCCTCCACGGTGACTGCCCGCTTCCAGCCTCGGGCCTGTGCTGGCCCTTCCCACACCCCCATGCGCCCCAGGAGGTCCTGAGCATCCACCAGGCCGGGCACCACACTGAGTGTCCACCTTCGCCTCTCTCTGGCCACAGCCCCACTGCCTGCTCGCTTCCAGCCAGTCTGTCCACCTGTCCTCCCACTGCACCCTCCTCTCTCCATGCTAACCTTGCATGCTGCCTCCCGCGCAGCGCCATGCCTGACGCTCACTTGGGACAGAGGACGCCGGTGGAGGGACTGGCTTCGGGCTCGGTGCCGACGCACAGGCGGAGGGCCCTCAGACGCCGTGGCAGTGGTTGCCGTGGCCGAGGTGGTGGTGGCCAAGATGGTGGTGGCCGAGGCGGTGGTGGTGGCGTTTTCCTTGCAGCCTGGCTGGATCATCGCCGTGCGGACTCTGCTGTGGTGCCCGTGGGGAGGTGCTGGCGCTCGCCTATCGCGCTCTGTTCTCTCTTTGTAGACTGCGGGCGCTAACACCACCGACAAAGAGCTAGAGGTTTTGTCCTTGCGCAATGTTACCTTTGAGGACGCCGGGGAGTACACCTGCCTGGCGGGCAATTCTATCGGGTTTTCCCATCACTCTGCGTGGCTGGCGGTGCTGCCAGGTACTGGCTCCTGCTGCTCTGCACCTGTGCTCTCAGGGTGCTGGCTTGGGGTATGCCACAGCTGCCGTGGACAGGCATGGAATCCTGCAACACGCGTTGCCCTGTTCCACCTGGCCCTGTGCCTGGTGTGGGAACAGAGCTGACCAGCCCTGTTCACCCGATGATCAGCTGGATCCTTAAATGTGGGCCCTCCACTGCAGCTCTGGCCTCTGCCTGGTGCCTGGGTGGTGGTGAGGGTACTGCTGGCTTTGCTGGGCTCCTTCTCTCTGGGGTCTGGCCCGGCCCTTTGGGATGCTTCTCTGTGGAGGCTTTGAGCCCCGCCCCACTCCCTGGTGTCTACGGCTCTGCCTGGGGCAGCCCGTGGGGGCTCCCAAGAAACAGGCCAGGCCTCAGTGCTCGTGTCTTTGCAGCCGAGGAGGAGCTGGCAGAAGCTGGTGAGGCCAGCAGCGTGTACACGGGTGTCCTCAGCTACGGGGCAGGCTTCTTCCTGTTCATCTTGGTGGTGGCAGCTGTGACACTCTGCCGCCTGCGCAGCCCCCCCAAGAAGGGCCTGGGCTCACCCACCGTGCACAAGATCTCACGTTTCCCACTGAAGCGACAGGTAACAGAAAGTAGATACCAGGTTCTGAGCTGCCTGCGGCCCAGCCAGCCTCTCAGGCCCTGTGGCCCTCTCTGGTCTTGGGGTTTCTGTGCTCAGGGAACCTTGCCGTGTCCCATGCTGGGGGCTCACATGGGACATGTTTCTCTGTAAGCAGGTGGACTAACCCCTCTTTCATCTCAGGTCACCATGTAGAGCCCAGGTTACCTTGGGTTACAAAACACTTGTAAAAATCTTCAGTTAACACTAATAGAAGTCAGAACACTCACTTCCCAGCCCAGTGTGCTGCCTGTGTGCCTGGGCCTGGTGCCCTGCCGAGGCTGCTCCACCCCACCCTACCCCCAGCTCTTGAGTATGGCGCCAACCTGCCCCTGCCGACCCAAGCAGGTGTCCTTGGAGTCCAACTCGTCCATGAGCTCCAACACGCCTCTGGTCCGCATCGCCCGGCTGTCCTCAGGAGAGGGCCCCACACTAGCTGATGTCTCTGAGCTCGAGCTGCCAGCTGACCCCAAGTGGGAGCTGCCCCGGGCCCGGTCAGTGGTGGTGACGGTGCACAGAAGGGCTAGCTAGGGCTCTGGTTCTGGTGGGGTGGGGTGGCTATCCGGCAGATGCCTGCTGCATTTTGATTTGAGTTGGGTGGGGGGGGGGTTCAGGGCTGTTGGAATGATAGCTATCAGATGCAGGCTTGGGCCTTGGGAGTTGTTCCTCTCAAGATGCTCTGCTGGAGGGCACAGCACAAGGGGATGACTGAGGGTGACACCCTCCATCCTTATGAGCAGGAGTAGGGATGTATGTGGAGGGCTGCTTGGAGGCAGTGTTGCTGGGTAGGGCTAGGCAGGTGCACACGGCGGGGCTGGGAGCAGGTGGGCTCAAGCACTCTTCCCTCTGCTGCTCCAGGCTCACGCTGGGCAAGCCTCTGGGGGAAGGCTGCTTCGGCCAAGTGGTCATGGCGGAGGCCATCGGCATTGACAAGGACCGAGCTGCCAAGCCTGTCACTGTGGCTGTGAAGATGCTGAAGGGTGAGGAGCCGTACAGCATAGCAAGGGGCAGCCGGGCAGGGCTGGGGTGCACCACTTGATGCACCCTCCTTGCACAGACAATGCCACTGACAAGGACCTGTCGGATCTGGTGTCGGAGATGGAGATGATGAAGATGATCGGCACGCATAAGAACATCATCAACCTGCTGGGGGCCTGCACGCAGGGTGGTAGGCGCAGGGGCACAGGTGTGTGTGGGGGTGCCCTCCCCAGAGGGTGTCCCTGGGGCCCCTCTGACAAGCCTGTGCCCACAGGGCCCTTGTATGTGCTGGTGGAGTACGCGGCCAAGGGCAACCTGCGTGAGTACCTGCGGGCACGGCGGCCCCCGGGCATGGACTACTCCTTTGACACTTGCAAGCTGCCGGAGGAGCAGCTCACGTTCAAGGACTTGGTGTCCTGTGCCTACCAGGTGGCCAGAGGCATGGAGTACCTGGCCTCCCAGAAGGTGAGCAGGGTGGGAGCCCGAGGTGAGTGGCCTGTGGGTTGTGGGCAGGTGTGGAGAGGCAGGGCAGTCACTTGAGCTCTGGCCCCGCACCCCAGTGCATCCACAGGGACCTGGCTGCCCGCAACGTTCTCGTGACTGAGGACAATGTGATGAAGATTGCGGACTTTGGCCTGGCTCGAGACGTGCACAACCTGGACTACTACAAAAAGACCACAAATGTGAGCCCAGCTCCGGGGTGGGGGTGGGGTGGGGGCATCACAGGAGGGCACCTGGCAGCCAGCATCTCTCTCCTGTCCTCTCCCAGGGCCGGCTGCCTGTGAAGTGGATGGCGCCTGAGGCCCTGTTTGACCGTGTCTACACCCACCAGAGTGATGTGTATGTTCCTTCAGCCCCACCCTGGGGGAGGGGAGCTCTGGGGGCAGAGCCAGCAGCCTCGCTGTAGCCCCCACAGCCCTGGGCCTGGGGCTCTCAGAGGGTGGTGGGTCTCTTGCCCTTGCCTGTACCTTGTGGGCCCCTGGTACTGCCCGGGCACCAGTTCAGGGGTGGGGGCCACAGGGCAGTCTGACCCTGGGTGCCCCTGCAGCTGGTCCTTTGGGGTCCTGCTCTGGGAGATCTTCACGCTGGGGGGCTCGCCATATCCCGGTGTCCCTGTGGAGGAGCTCTTCAAGCTGCTGAAAGAAGGCCACCGCATGGACAAGCCAGCTAACTGCACACATGACCTGTGAGTCTCCACAGGCCGGGTAGGGCAGGCCAGGCCAGGCAGCCTGGGGGTGGGCAGTCGGGAGCCGTGGCTGAGCAGCCTCCTCACAGGTACATGATCATGCGTGAGTGCTGGCACGCTGCGCCTTCTCAGAGGCCCACCTTCAAACAGCTGGTGGAGGACCTGGACCGTATCCTCACTGTGACATCCACTGATGTGAGTGCGACCCAGGCCCAGAGCCCTGAGGGGTGGGGTGGGCCCTCTGGGCGGGAAGTGGGGCTTTGGCATGCCTGACTGCCTATCCCCATTGGCAGGAGTACCTGGACCTGTCAGTGCCCTTTGAGCAGTACTCCCCGGGCGGCCAGGATACCCCCAGCTCCAGCTCCTCTGGGGATGACTCTGTGTTTGCCCACGAGCTGCTGCCCCCGGCCCCGTCCAGCAGCGGGGGCCCAAGGACGTGAAGGCCATCAGCTTGCAGTCTGAGCCCCCAGCAATGTGAGAGGGGACGCCAGCCTACCCTGGGCTGCTGGTGTGTGGTCCCCCAGGCCAGAACCTGGTACAAACTGACAGATCAACAGTGCTTCACGCCTGTGCGTGCACATGTGAGCACCGAGGCTGGTACAGCTGTCCTGAGGCCTGTGCTGCTGTGCTGTGACCTCCTAATCTGGGCCTCTGCACCGAGGGGCCTTCGTGCTGGGGGTCGAAGTGTAGAATGTAAAGTGGCCTCCCCTCTATACCCCAGGGGCAGGCACTGAGCCAGACTACCCAGACTCAGCCCCTGCCCGGCCCTCTGTGCTCCATGCAAGTGTCAGGGGTCAGGGGCTGAGCCCGGGGGTCTCAGCCCCTCCAGTGCCCAGAGCTGAGCCTGCAGAATAGCCCTCTTCCGACAGCCCCCACCTCTACCCATTTGGCACCTGCTGGGGGCGAGTGTCAGTACCCAGTGCCCCATCCAGGCTCCTTTCTTCCCTTCCCCTCAGACTGAAATTACGGGTACCTGAAGGTGGAAGCCTTTAACCTCTATCCACAAAGTTTATTCTAGAAACGAGTGTACATTTATATAAATAGTGCTGTGTATATGATATACATACATACGTATATATAAAAGTATCTATGGGAGAGGCAGCACACTGAGGCCTGAGACCTGGGGTGCTGAGGCAGGGGTGGCCCTGGTGGGGAGATCCCCAGGGAACTCGCTATTGACACAACACAAACGCAGGCAGGGGTGCAGACACTTTTCTGGCACCACAGTTTTGTTTTAAAAATTGTACCTGGACCTGTATATTTGTAAAGCTATTTATCAACCTCCAGCACCCTTGTCCGCTGCATCACCCCCTCATAGCTTTTAGCCAGCCCCACAGCAGACAGAGTTTTAGGTTTTAAGTTATTAACAGCTGAGGGTTACAGACAATGTGCCCAGCCGTGCCGGAGTTAGAGCTGCCTGCAGAGCCTGGAAGGCTGCTAATAGTTTGAGGTGATTTGGGGAGGATATTTTATTTCCTTTGCAGGGGAATTAGATTTCTATAGGATTTTTATTTAGGAGATTTATTTTTTTTGGACTTTAAGGCAAGCTGGTACAAATTCTTACAAATACAAATTCTTCATACAAATTCTTCTCCTTGCTGTGTGTTCTGGGCAAGGAGGCAGTTTCCAGGGAAGGGCCTGCCCTGTGTGCAGGTTCAGATATTATTAGATGTTACAAGTTTATATATATCTATATATATAATTTATTGAGTTTTTACAAGATGTGTTTGCTGTAGACTTAACACTTCTTACGCAATGCTTCTAGATTGTTACAGCCTGGACTGCTGCCTTTCGAAGCTTGGGAGAGAACCCGTGAATTCAGTTTTGTTACTTTGTGCAGTTAATGGCCCGAGTTGGGGTGGTTGTCCCTTACTCGTGGGCTGCGCGGTGGCTCAGGATGGTCTCTTCTTGCAGCCTAGTGCTTGGTGACCATGGTGTGGCCCAAACCAGCAGACATAGTCTTCTGAGCCCAGCAGATGTACTTTCCCAATAAAGCAAGAAGACTGGTTCCCACCCTGGCCTGGGCTCCTTGCCTTCTGTATGGGACCCTGGGCAGCTCCTTGTAGGGTCATTTGCCCCCAAGGGGATTGGGAGGGTTCCAAGCCAGTGGACTGGCTGGAGGGCTCCAGGGTGAGGATGCAGAGTCTGGTGTTGGTGGTGGGCCCTGGTGGGACCCCAGAGAATGAGCTCCAAGTGAGCCAGCTTCCTGGCTGCCCCCAGCTCATGGGGTCATGTCCAGGCGCTTGTGTAGGTCTGAGGAGTCCCCTTGGCCCCTAGCACCTGCCTGCTTGATTGCCTGAGGAGAGGAGCTTTCTAGGTGTCCCAACATGGAGCTGCCTATAAACAGAGTGACCTCAGGAGAGTGCCATCCACACAGGTGTGGGCTATTCTCCCGGCAGCTCCCATCCCCCCACCCCCTGCCTGGCCACCCGCCAAGGGCACCCTCCATGCCTGCCATGCCTGTGCCTTTTGGCAGACCCCATCCCTCCTCCCAAGGTCACAGCCTGAGCAGGGTGGGAGTTGAGTCTGGGAGGAGGCAGGTATGGTCCCATCTCACATACCAACTGATCTGGGAGCCTTGCTCCAGTTAAGTTGGAACTCACTTTCCAGGCGAGGGCATTTCTGGCCCACTTTCTGGGTAGGCTGTTAGGGCCTAACCCTATGGAGTGCTTGTTGGGGCAGCAGCTCCCTGATTGGGGTGGGCACAGCTACCTCGAAAAGAGTGTCACACCCCCCACCTGCTCAGTGACCCAGTGGTGGTGACCCAAAGGCTGGCCTGGCCATAGGACATGGGGACAGTGCCCAAGGGAGAGAGGTCTGGAGGGGGCAGGTGAGGCTAAGGGGCAAGTAGGTCCTGCACCTTCTGGCCTTGAAGCATGAGCCAGGGTGCCCTGCAGCGCTGGGTCTGCTGCCTCCCCAGCCCCTCCCTAGCTTAGACAACTCAGGTGGGCCAGGCATAGGAAGCTCAGTCCTCAGAGCTGCCCACCAGGAACCCCTGTCCAGTAAGAACACAAACATGGGAGGTCTCTGCTGTCACCACAGTGGAACCTCCCCAGTTGTGTCCCCCACAGAGGGGGCAGTTGGGTCTCATTTCTGGGATGGCTCTTTGGGGAGAGTTGTGTCCTATAGATGGCCCTGCTTCCCAGACATGGCTAGTGGCTCCTATAGGGTATCTGACTTGCTCCTGGCAGGCCAAGCGGTTTCCCGTGGATGGGTCCCAGGGCTTCCCTGGGCCTGTCAGCTTAAGTGCCCTGGAGAGAAAGGGAGAGCTTTTTGGGAAGGCGGATGAGCCATATTCTCTGGAATCCCCATAGGACTGCCACTGCAGGCAGGCACACAGGTGCCTTCCCTGGCCCCTGTCAGCTGTTCACAGACAGCCGTCCCCACTGTATACTTCCTGCACTAGCCCTGGCATTGGCCTTTCTTGTGCTGGGCACCTTCGGGTTGGTGTCTGAGCCCTGGGGGAAGATTAGTGAGAGGAACAGGCTTCAGCCCAGGCCTTGCGTCCTTTGGTTAGTTCAGGTCCCTCACTGCCCTCAGGCTCACTGGGGCATGTCCCAAAGGCCTGGTGCAAGGGAGGGGCATAAGCCTGCATGCACATAGCCGGCAGCCCTGGGAGGAAATCTGAGGCGCCTGGAGAGCCTGACACCAGCATGGGGGAGCTTGAGGCTGTGTCCAGGCTTGGGCAGGGCCATCTGTGCACCAGGGCAGCAGGTTTGGCAGAAGAGACACCACAGCTCAGCCCTGAAGCTGGGATCCTCTGCCCACCCTCCAGAGTTGTGGGCTGTGGGACAGCCACCTGGGGTTATATGCTTGGGCCCACTTGGGCCCTGCAAGGGGGCTGGGAAGCAGGCTGTGGTGTGGGCAGCAGTGCTGTGTATCCCTAGTCCTTCCCCCAAGAATCTTTCAGAAGGGCAGGGTCCCAGCCACCACCCAGCCAAGAAACATTCTAGGTGCTGGGACCTGCCCCGTGGTCCCTAAGCCAGGCACAAAGAATCTAAGTGTCAGGCAGGCCCCAGACAATCATGGTGTGGCAGACAGGTTGTCAAGACAGTGGTTTATTAGTCTCCTTATATCAAACGGTGTCTAGAAAACAAGTGACCACACAGGCCAGGCTGGCACAGTGGCACATCTATGTGGCAAGGACCCCCTACACTCTGCCCAGCTGCCAAAGAGCTGCAGACTATCCCCCAGGGCAGGAGGCCGAGAACCAGGCCCTGAGCCCAGGGAGTGAGTGGGCACTGAAGAGTCTCCCAAGGCAATGGGGGTCCTCTAGATCTGGCCTCACAGCAGCACACCCTGGGGAGCAAAACACCCAGGCAGGACAGCAGACGGCTCTGACGGTTTCCATCTGGACTTTTTATGTGTCAAAGGGTTAAAAATATTACTCTGAGCTGTTACAGGAACATGGATTTGATGTTTTTAATAAAAATACTATTTCTACAAAAGGTGTTAACACATGGCCTGGGACCCCTGCAGGACAGGACTTGTTCCCCGAGTTCCCAGGTGGTGCTGGCCATGGAGGTCTCAGCCCCTACCATGAGAACCACCACTGTCAGGAAGTCATCTTTCAAAACGAATACAATGCCCTTCATTTAAGAAGTCTAGACTGTTACATTCCAAAATGACTCTGGAAGCCCCACGGCCCTGAACCCTGCTTAAGAAGCAGGCTTGCAGGTAGAGTGAGGAAAGGCCCCCTGAAGCAGGCAATGCCCTCGCTGCGAGAGCAGGCAGAGGCTATACGTTCAGGCACTGGGCAGGTATAAACATGGAGAGTTTTTAAAAACCTCCCCACGCAAAACTCTTCTGGACCCATTTCTTACCCTGTGTCTGGATGCTATCTCAGCTGTAATAAACAGACATGGCGAGGGGGAAAGCCAGTCTCAAGCCCAACTGCACTCACCAATACTGACAAGGACCATACCCTACATGCCTTCTGGAGCCCCACAGTCAACCTGGAGGGGAGGGCAGAGCCCAGGACCCTACATGCCTGCAGAGCCCCACAGTCAACCTGGAGGGGGAGGGCAGAGCCCAGGGCCGATGAGGCCACCTGCCCCTGGCCAGACAGTGCAGATGAGGCCAAGTGGTGGTCACAGCTCATTGCCCCAGTGTCCTGCTCACAGGGAAGATACCCATCATCAGAGGGACTGTTTGGTAACCACAAAGCTGTCCTCAGTGTCCACTCTGACCACTGAAAACCAGGCAACTCACAGAGCGACAGAATTCATAAATAGTAATTAGGCATCTAAAACATACTTTTAAAAAAAATAATTGAAATAAAAATCCTTTAGAATCCAACTATTAATATTTTACAAAGATTTACATTTAAGAATATATAATATGTGTCTGACACCGCCATGCTTTTTTTTTAGAGACAAGAGTCAATTTGTTGCCCTTGGTAGAGTGCCGTGGCATCACAGCTCACAGCAACCTCCAACTCTGGGCTTAAGTGATTCTAATTGTCACGTTTCTTCTTTAATGACTGACCAATAAAAAGTTTCAAGTAATAGAAATGTCCCCCTCTGCGAGCTGCTGCCCTCTCGGCTAACTGGCTGCCCTGTGTGCTGTCCCCATTCTCTCAAATTCCCACATCTGAGCCCCTGAAAGGACATTCTCACCAGGAACCAGCCCGACCTCGAAAGGATGTTGAGTGTGACCACACAACAGGACAGGAAAGTGGTGGTGGCCACAGGATGCCTCAGCTACCCGACTGTGCTGCCAGGTGTTGAGAGGCCACTAGCCACCTGGCCCATGGAGGCTGCCTGGCTCCACCCAGGGCACTGGGAAAACCCTAAGCACTGAGAGTGTCACTGCCCTGGAGGCCTTTGAGATGGCCTCTGTACCACATGTTCCACTCCCTGGCTTCTGGAGTATGGCCACTTGCCCGAGGGCCTACAACAGCTACGGGGATCGGCGCCATGGACCCACAGGTGCACACGGCCATGGCACCAAGAGCCCCAGGGGTGTTTCAGGCTGTGCTCCTTCTATGTTGGGGATGTGCTAGGGGCCTTCTGACCAGGGAGCCTATCCCCGGGCTAGGGCTCCTTCTAGATCCCAGAGCACCTGCTCCAGCCCCTGCAGTGAATGTCAGCAGCCCACAAGACAGCAGCACAAGGACCACCCAGAAGGAGACACGTCATTGCCAAAGTCTTCATTAGTATCTGTCAAAACATGATTTAGGTCAGATATTCCTCACGAGTCAGGCAGATAGCCCTATGAGCACATTCCATACTACTCAGCTGATTAAAGAATTAGACAAAAGGCAAATCAAGAGTGAGTTCTGGTCAACACATAATGGTGAATGGGCACAAAAACCACAAAAACCGTGGGCATTCTTGTCAGATGTCACTTCCCAGAGGCCATTGTGAGAAGACACTTTGTTTCAACAGCTATACAGATCTGACTTTGAAAATGTGGAGGAAGAGATCCACACGTTTACACGGATCCTGAAGGAGGCGAGGTCCACGGACAGGCCAGAGTGTCATCTTCAGTGCTGAGGAGGCTGTGCTCAAACGCCAGTGTCCACAGGGTCCTCACCCTCCTGAGGACAGGACAGCACAGACACCGTGACAGTATGGCCACCCGCAGGGGGCTGATGGGGCCACATCCATGTCCTGGTGTGAATACAGACACGACTCCCTGGACGGGCTCTGGGATTCCAGACTGATCAAATCTTCATGGAATGATGAATATTAAAAATTACTTGATTATGGAGTTTCTGATTTATTCCAGACAAAATATTAGATTTGCCATTAAGAATCACTTCCAGGCAATCACCACCACGGGGATCGCCATGGCAGCTGGTGCAGAAGGCAGGTGCCAGGACCGGCAGCCTAGTTCTTCACCTCTGCTGCCTCCTTCTCTGCCTTCTCCTTGGCCTTCTCCTTCTCCTCCACCTTCTCCTCCTTCTCCAGCGTTGCCACAATCTCAGCCACCTGGCTAGTAGAGACATGAACATCTTCTTTGTCCACCAGCTCAATCACCTGCGCACACGGGAAAGGGAGGAACTCAAACACAGCATGGGGGGTGGAACGTGGCCCACTTCCCAACCACCTCCACTACCCTGGGGTCCTCCAGCTGCCCTGGTCCTCGGAGTACCACCCTTTTGAGTGACAAAGGGTTCCAAAGCCCTAGGCCTGGTTAGAAGCCCTGGAGTGGGGAGCTATACTCAGAGAGTAGGAGGCCAGGGCGTTTCCTCTGGGGCCCTACAGGGCAGGGGTACCACGGCAGGCACACTGGCAGTAGTGCAAGGTCCTGCAGGACACACACCACAGGGCCAGGGCCTGCCTGGACCGTGGCTTCCCACAGCACACAGCAATGATGTGAAGGGACTGGTCCTGTGTTCCCCAGATTAAGGATGGGAGGGAGGTAGGATGCTTGGCATATGTGTCTGACACCGCCATGCTTTTTTTTTAGAGACAAGAGTCTCAATTTGTTGCCCTTGGTAGAGTGCCGTGGCATCACAGCTCACAGCAACCTCCAACTCTGGGCTTAGGTGATTCTCTTGCCTCAGCCTCCCGAGTAGCTGGGATTACAGGCGCCCGCCACAATGCCTGGCTATTTTTTTATTGCAGTTTAGCTGGGGCCAGGTTTGAACCTGCCACTCTCGTTATATGGGGCCGGTGCCCTACCCACTGAGCCATAGGCGCTGCCCCAACCTCCATGCTTTTAAACTGAAAACAGAGTAGCTAGCCAGGCACACTGTCTCATTCCATAATCCCAGCACTTTAGGAGGCCAAGGTGGGTGGATCCTTGGAGCTCAGGAGTTTGAGACCAGGGTGAGACCCCATTTCTACTAAAAAAAACAGAAAAAAAAAATTAGCCAGGTGTTTTGGCAGGCTATAGTCCCAGCTACTTGGGAGGCAACTTGGCAGAGGTTGCTGTGAGTTGTGACACCACAGCACTCTGCCCAGGGCAACAGAGTGAGACTCTGTCTCAAACAAAAGGGGGGGGGGGGGGAAGAACACATGTTTTTGGTAAATGGAAAACCACTAACTTGCCAACACATTAGGAGCCATGAAGGCAGTTTCTTCTCAGAAACGTCAATGATTACATGTCCATTCAAAAAGCAGGCGGCTGGCTCCAGAGTGACATTTCCCACCACACTACTCTTACTGCTGTGACACTGCCTGCCAACAGTGGGAGTGGGCTGTGGACCAGGACATCTGGCACACCTGGGCCTCCCAGGCAAGTGGGCATGCATGGGTGCGGGTGCTGGGGACACATAAGGAAAATGCTTTGGCAAAAGGGAGCCTGTCACTTAACAGTTTCTTACTCCCAGTGCTAGGGAATAGCCATGGCTCCTGACCTGCTCCTTGAGCAGAGACAGCAGACCTGGGTTGTGCAGGAGGTTGCCCCTGTAGGCATAGGACGTGGTCACGAGCTGCCCTCCCAGACCCATCAGGCCCAGAGCAAAAGGTCAGCCCCACCTTGACGAGGTCGTCGATGTTGATCTTGCCATCCTTATTTTCATCTAGTGCTGAGGCCAGGCTGAGCAGTTTGTTTTCCGGAATGTGCTTAATCTGCTTCATGGCACTGATGAGCTCGGTGATGCTAATGACGTTCTCCCTGGGAGCACAGCCTGCATGTGGCTGCCAGCCAGGTGTCCTGTCCCACGGGCCTCCCCACACACCTGTGGCTGCAACTGGTCAGCCCTGACCCAGGCAGCCCACAGTGCGGAGTCCCACACATGGCCAAGAGGTCCTACACCTCTTCCTTTGGGATTGACAGCCTATTTGGCCATCCACGCAGGAAACCCCTGGGCCTAGGATCTCCCATGTGTGTGCCAGTCAGCCATTGCCCAGGGCATAGCAGGGCGAAAGCCCCGTGGACGTTCTGGCCATGGCTACTGGGCTGTGGTCCACAGGGCTGTGGCCTCTGGGGATGCTCACCTTGGTCAAGGGGGCGACCTCTGACCTGTGTGGGGAGGTGACTCCCCTGGCAGGTGGGCCAACAGGTTAAAGAGAGGACATGCCCTCATTGGGGGTGGACAAGGGCCTCCAAGAGGGACCCATGGAATGAGCAGGCCTCTGTAGCACCTGGTCTGGCTGAGTAGGGACACAGTATGGCCTGTGGGGTGCAAGGCATCAGCTGTCACGATAGCGGCTATTTTACTTGCCTAGTGGGCACTCAAATGGACAGCAGCTCCCAAGGCCACAGTAGGGAAGTGAGAAGGCCAACTGCATCATGGGTGTCAGTGAGTAGGGGGTTCAGGGAAGGGCAGAGGCAGAGGAGGAGGAGGGAGCCACACGATGGGAGGAGGGCAGGCAGGCAGCACAGGCCTCGGTGGATGGAGACGGGGAAGAGACTGGCAGGAATACCTGCCCAGAGTCTCTGGCCAGAGCTGTAGGTCACAGGTGGAGGGACAGCATTGCTCAGAGGCCAAAGTGTGCCCTTTGGCCACTTGAATCCCAGCAAAGCGCCTACAGACCTGCCCTCACTGGGTCTTGCTCACCCCATGGTCGTCCCCTCAGTGGGGCCCAGCCGGCCAGCCTGCTGATCCGCCTCTAGCTGCGTGATGAGGCCGTCGATCTGCCCAATCATCTGCTGTACCCTCTTTGTCAGCCTCTTGCTGGCTTTAGACTCTTCCACATATTTCTCTTCACCAGTCTTTGAAAGTTCCTTCTTGATCTCTTGTAAGTCCTAATGAAATTTTTTTTAGTTGTAAAGTTTGTCTTTAGAAAAGGTGGGGAGAAGAGGGGTAGAGAGGTGATCACTGTATGCTCCTGGCAGGCACAGGCTGGTCAAGCACACCTCCTGAGGAGCCCACGAGGACAACGTGCCCTCTACCTGACAAAAACAAACAGTGTGACCTCACCATCTGCACCCTCACATCAAACCAGAATTTAAAGGGGGAGGGGACTTTACAATTAAGTGTATCTTGTAAAAGTATTTAAGCCAATTAAGTCCCATCACAAAAAGTCACAAATTTTTTTTCTACCTATCATTATGAATTTCTTATTTTTGTACTTTCAAACATTGCTTTTGTAGCAAATGAAACAGAATCTATCCTGAAACTCAATTTCTTCATATTTGTTAAATAATAAATGAACTAAAGATTCGGAAATTTAGTATCTTTAAATTCCAAGTTGGTTCCCCTGTTAGCGGATATCACAGGGCAGAGTAGGTGGAGGAGAGTGGAGGGAATAGGCTGAGATGGTGACACAGGCCTTGTTTCTAGTGAGGACCACGAAGCAAGAGAACTGCCATGAGGAAGTTCAGAAAAGGGCAATTATTTTTACTGATCTTAAAATCAGTTACCTTTACCAATAGAGTTATGAAAATAATCGTTTTTTCGTTTGTTTTTTGAGACAGAGTCTCATTATGTCGCCCTTGGTAGAG
Organism: Loris lydekkerianus; assembly: GCA_963574355.1. NCBI lineage: Eukaryota > Metazoa > Chordata > Mammalia > Primates > Lorisidae > Loris > Loris lydekkerianus. Next base: position 12,520 of record CAUYPK010110280.1, on the reverse strand, counting down.
TGCCATGGCGTCACAGCTCATAGCAACCTTATACCCTTGGGCTTAAGAGATTCTCTTGCCTCAGTGGCCGGTGCCCTACCCACTGAGCTATGGGCACCACCTGATATAGTTCTTTTTAAATCAGATTAGTAATATTTGCTTAAAAAAAAAAAAGAACTGGTTGGGTGCAGTGACTCACATCCGTAATCCTAGCACTCTGGGAGGATGAGGCGGGTGGACTGCCTGAGCTCAACAGTCTGTGAGACTAGCCTAAGCAAGAGCAAGACCCCTTCTCTAAAAATAGCTGGGCATTGTGGAGGGTGCCTGTAGTCCCAGCTACTTAGGAGGCTGAGGCAAGAGAATCACTTTGAGCTTCAGAGTTTGAGGTTGCTGTGAGCTATGACACCATGGCATTCTACCAAAAGGTGACAAAACCAGACTTAGTCTAAAAAAAAAAAAAAAAAAATGAATCATCCCATCAGGAAAGAAAAGTCAATTTTGGGGAATCATAGTTAAGATTTCACTTTTAAGTGAGCTAACTATTCATGTGACACCTTCATGTGTTTAGAAACTACAAGTGCTCACCTACTACCTGCAAGGTGCAGGGCCACAATCTAGGAGAAGGCAGTTCAGTGAGAACAGCTATGGAGAAGCTACTGCATAATTTTTTTTTTTTTTTTTGTAGAGGCAGAGTTTTACTTTATCGCCCTCGGTAGAGTGCCGTGGCATTACACGGCTCACAGCAACATCCTACTCCTGGGCTTAGGCGATTCTCTTGCCTCAGCCTCCTGAGTAGCTGGGACTACAGGTATCCAACTATTTTTTTGTTGCAGTTTGGCCGGGGATGGGTTTGAACCCACCACCCTTGGTATATGCAGTGCCCTACCCACTGAGCCACAGGCGCTGCCTGCTACTGCATAAATTTACTTATAACTGGCTTTTCTCTCACATACCTTTTGGCCAGCTCATTGAGTATCTAATGGAAATATTATTTAATACTTCAGGGTGTTTAGGTGTAAAGGTGTTTAGGAGCAAGTCTCCCCACCCAGAATGTCAGTCCCTGAGATGTCCACTCTGCAGAACCAGGGCAGGGAGCCAGTTCTGGAGAAGATGTGAGAGGCACAGAGGTGCCTGGGCAGCTCCGCCTACCTCGCTATAGTCCTGGACATCCCCCTTCAACAGCTCAAGCTCCTCTTTCTCCTTGGTGAGCGACTTTTTCTGATCCTTCAGCTTTGAGCAGGCGTCGCTGAGGATGTCGATCTCTTCTTTCGTTATCTCCTCTTCCTGGGAAGAAAGCACAACACCAGGCAGAGCCTCAATGGAAGGAGGTCGCTGGCTTTTCTGTTCATTAGACCAGGGCCATGCTGACCATACCCACCACTGTCTGTATTCTTCCCGGTGCCCTTATCCACTGGACTGCACTTGTCAGCATGCTACCTGGCAGATTCTGACACATATGTATACCTGTAAAAACACTGCTCAGCCAGGAGCAGGAACCATGGTCCTCCAAAGGCTCCCCACTCCAGCTTTTGGCTGTAGCCGTAGGCATTGCCAGAGCTGAGCATCTGCTCTGTTGTCCCACTCTCACTCTGAGATTCGTCCAAGTGGTCTGTGCCCTGAGTCGCTACGCAAAGCATGTTTACCCATTTACCTATCAATAGACATCACCTCACTTCTTTTCTCTGGCCATTATAAACAAAGCTGTCATGAGTGTTATGTATAACTTTTGTGGGGAAATGCCTAGGATTGGGATGGCTAGTCACAAGCATGACTCTGTAGGAGACCATCAAAGTGCTTTCCGCAGGCCCCCCAGCTCCTCTATGGCCTCACCAGCACATGGGGGCAATGGTCCAATTTTCTGATTTTTGTCACATTTGCAATCATGTGGTAGTATCTCATTGTGCTCTTAATTTCCATTTTCCTGATGACTGATAATACGGACTGCCTCTTCTGGTCCTTACTTGCTAACTGTATACCTTTTCTGGTCCAGCGTCTAGCTTTGTTGCCCATTTTAAAAATCAAACTATTTGTCTATTTGTTAAGTTGTGAGAATTCTGTATATGCTTTAGAAACAAGTCCTTTGTCAGGCATACATTCTGCAAACATTGCCTCCCTCCCTGTCCATGACTTGTCTATTCATTTTTAAATAAGTGGTTTTTGAAGCAAAATTTTTAAGTTAATAAAAACTAATATATTAATTTTTTTGCTTTTATGGGTCATCTTTTTGTGTTGAATTTAAGAAACTTATAATAAACCCAAGGTCACTAAATTTCTAATTTTTATGAAGAGTTTTTATAGTTTTAGCTCTTAGATCTTTTCTGAGTTAATTTTTAAATACTTTGTGCATTATGTAAGGGTCAAGGTTCATCTTTTTACACATGACTCTCCAGCTGTTCTAGCACAAGCTGGTGAAAAGATCCTTTCCTTGTTAACCTGTCTCAGCACCTTTGGAGAAAATCAACCAACCTTATTTGCATATGGGTTATTCCTTACCTGTCTTTGCTGATTTTATACTGTCTTGATGACTGTATCTTTATAAAGCTTGCAATCAGGTAATTCCCCTAACATTTGCTATTTTATAAGCATTGTCTTAATAATTCTAGGTCCTTTGAATTTGCACACAAATTTTATAACAAGTTTGTTAATTTCTTTTCTTTCTTTTTTTTTTTTTTTTTGAGTCTCAAGCTATTGCCCTGGGTAGAGTGCCGTGGCATCAGAGCTCACAGAAACCTCAAATTCTTGGGTTTAAGCGATTCTCTTGCCTCAGTCTCCCAAGTAGCTGGGACTTTAGGTGCCCACCACAATGCCCAGCTATTTTTTTTGTTGTTGCAGTTGGCCATTGTTGTTTTTTAGCTGGCCCAGGCCGGGTTTGAATCCACCACCCATGGTGTATGTGGTGGGCACCCTAACCACTGAGCTATGGGCATTGCCCTTTTTTTTTTTTTTTTTGAGAGAGCATTTCACTTTGTCACCCTTGGTAGAATGCCATAGCGTCATAGCTCATAGCAACCTCAAACTCTTGGGCTCAAGCAATTCTCTTGCCTCAGCCTCCCAAGTAGCTAGGACTACAGACGCCCACCACAATGTCCAGCTATTTTCAGTGGCGGCATCTTGCTCTTGCTCAGTCTGGTCTCGAACCTGTGAGCTCAGGCAATCCACCTGCCTTGTCCTCCTAGAGTGCTGGGACTATAGGTGTGAGCCACCGCACCCAATCCAAATTTGTGAATTTCAACAACAGCAAAAAAATCTGCTTGGATTATGAAGGTCTTGGAGAATCTATATAATTTGTTTGAGGAGAATTTACATTTTACAACACTAAGTCTGTGCATCCTTGAGTTCAGTAAATCTCTCTACTTGTTCAGCTTTTTAGTTTACCTCAGTAACATTTTAAAGTATTTAGTATATAGGTCTTGTATCTTTTTTCAAATTTATCCCTAAGTAATTCATTTTGGGGGGATGCTATAAAAATAACACTCTTTTTAAACTTTCAATCTCTATATAGAGAAGTACAATTTATTTTCACATAATCACATCATTTGTGGATAAAGACACTTTTCCTTTCTGATCTACATGGTTACTTTGTTTTCCTACCTAACTGCCCTGGCTGGGAGTGCCCAGCACAGGCTGAATGCAGTAGTAGGGGCAGAGTCCTTGTCAAGGTCCCCTGTTAAACACTCCACATGGCTGTAAGTGCTTCTATATGTGCTTCGAGTGGGGCCAAGAAAAGTCCCTTCTACTGGATCATTGGACATCTGTTCATCAGGAGCAGATGCTGGATTTTGTCACGTGCTCTTTCTGCAGCTGTCAGGATGATCACACATGGCTTTCTTCCTTTGTTAACATGGTACTTACACTGATTTTTAAAAGTTTAAGGTAATTTGTACGTCCTTGACAATGATCTTTTTATAGAACAGCTGCATTTGAATTGCTAAAAACTTTTGTTAAAAATTTTTACATCTGGCTGGGCAAGGTGGCTCATACCTGTCATCCTGGTACTCTTGGAGGCTAAGGTGGGAGGACTGCTCGAACTCAGGAGTTTGAGACCAGCCTAAGCAAGAGCAAGACCCCATCTATACTTAAAATAGAAAAACTTGACAGGTGTAGTAATGGGCATCTGTAGTCTCGGTTACTTGGGAGGCTAAGGCAGTAGGATGGCTTGAGCCCAACCAAGAATTTAAAGTTGCTGTAAGCTATGATGCCATGGCCATCTACCTAGGGTGACAGAGTGAGACTAGGTCTCAAAAAAAAAAAAAAAAAAAAAAAAAAAAGAATTTGTTTACATCTGGCAGAACAAGATGGCCAAATAGAACCCTCTAGCAACCATTCCCTGGCAGGGCTGCTGAAACTATCCACATAAGAAAGCACCTTCATAAGAACTGAAAAATCAGGTGAGCAGCCCCAGCACCTGCTAACATGATACCAAGATAATGTTCCTGCTCTGGAGAGGGTGGGAAAGATAGTCTCTAATTGCTACACCCATCCCCAGTGCTCCCCATGGCCCCATGCAGACATGGCATCTGTGTGCCTCAGGAGGGAGAGTGAAGAGACTTTGTGTGAAGCTCAGTGCTGCCTGTCATGGTGGAGCACACGCTGACCAGCATGTGCCAGCTCCCACAGTGAGGATGCTCAGCTCCAGTGGGAGGAGGACGGGTGTGGCTTCGCCACTGGACGCCTAAGGCCTGGGGCTGGGAATACATATGAGTAGCAGCCAGGCCACGAGGACACGGTCCCTGAGCAGCCCCTTGGTGCTGCACTGGTCTTGGAGACAGTGGTGCAAATGACATACTGTGGCAGCCAAGGGAGTGCCTGTGCCATGCCTGCCCCAACTACAGGCAGTGAAGCTCAGGGAGGTACTCCTTCCACCTGGGGGATAGAGAGGGAAAGTACAGAGGATCTGGACGCGTGCCTTGGCTGCAGCTCAGCCACAGTAAAATATATCACCTGCAGATTCCTTAAGCCCCTGATTCCAGATCTTTGCTACTGGACAACGTTTCTAGACCCACCCTAGGACAGGAGGGATTCCTCTCCCCTGAAGGGAAGTGCCCAGGCCCTGTGGATTCACCCCTGCTGACTGTAGAGGTCCTGGGCCTTGCAGAGGTAGCAGCAGCAGCTGGGCAGCAGTGGCCACCCCAGTACCATGGTAGTTTGCAAGGCTTTAGGGCCACCCTGAGCAGTGCCAGCTGTGGTGGCTGTGGTCGTGGGAGAGCCCATATAACGCCCTCCCTCCCAACTCCAGGCCGCCCAGCACAGAGAGGGACTTTGCCAAGTCACCGAGGTTGGTCTCCAGGTACCTCTGATGACCCCGCTCCTGGGTTTAGGGCGCCCTCTAGTGATGAAATGGTGCCGTAACCGTAAGCTCAGGCCACAACGCTCACGCCCTCTAGTCTCTCAAGAGACCAGAATAAGCACTTACCTCTTCAATGCCCAGACACCCACAAATGTCTGCAAGCCTCAAGAACATCTAGAAAAACACGAACTCACCAAATACTAAGACACCATTGACTGAACTTAGAATGACGGGGCTGTGAGGCCCCCTTCCCCAGGTCACCCTGGGAACCCAGAGTAGCCAGGCTCTAGGGACTGCTGCCAACTCCTCCTCTTGCTAGGACACCACTTGTCTACTTCCATGCTTCCTGGACCACGTGTCCCCAAGGGCCTCAGGGCCACCAGCTTGGTAAGGACCTGCTTGCCTCAAGCCATTGGTCTCTACCAGGTGAAGTGACACCCTGGAACTCCACCTCCCACCTGCTTACCCCAAGCCTCCCAGCATCCAGAAAGAGCCCAGGAGGTATTGGCACCCTCGCTGGTCCTCCAGGGCCCTGCAATTGGCCTCTTCCACCACTGCTCCTGAGGTGGTCACCACTCACCTCACGCCTCCCCCCTCAGCACCTTCCTCCACCTAAGTCTAGGGCACCATGTGCTCCACCTACAAGTGGCCTCCCCCAACTCTGGGTTGCTGCCTCACCTCCTGCAGAATCCCCAAGCTGAGACCTCAGACAGAAACTTCCCACCTAGGTTTCTCCTGTGGCAACTGCCAAGCTGTCTGTCTGGTCGACTCTCTGCCCAATGTAACCCTAGGACCTGCTCCTTGGTGCCAAGGTCTCTGCCAGCTGCAGACAGAAGGTGCCCCATGCAGACAGCACAGGAGCTTGGAGGCCCAACTGAGACCAACAAGGCCCCAGGATGTGCTGTGACTCGTAGGCTGGTGTGGGTCTGGAAGGTGCCCCAAGCTGGGTCACCCAGCAAGTAGACACTCTAAGGAGGAAGCTCTGTCTTCAGGGACTACATGAGCTCCCCCCCAGCCCCCCACTGCCTGGCAGCTGATGGGGCCCTAAGAGCAGCTTTCAGGTATTGGCACCTGCCACAGGGAGCATGATGGCCAGGGCACCAGCCTCAGTGCAGCAGCCTTACCTGCCAGGTGCCTGGGCCAGGGCTCAGAACTAAGACAGACTTGCTCTCCTCACCCACCAGGCCCCTCAATATCCCCAGCCTTGTGCTCATGCCCTGCCCCCACTTCCTCTCAGCCTGTCCCCATCCCTGCCCCATGAACATCCACTAAGCAGACCACACTTGCCTCAGCCCCCTTGTCCTTAGGAGCTGTTACAGGCCCTGTTACCTTCAAGCCCTCTAGCACTGGGGCAGTGTCCTCCAGGGTCTCTGACTGCAGGGTCACATCAGGCACTTCTGGCTGTGGCTCAGCCACTGGCTGTGGCTCAGCCACTGGCCTCCCAGGGGCAGCTTCCAGCTCAACGTCCTTCTGAAATGCAAGGTCCCACCAGCTCAACACCACACTGGCCTTCCTGATGCTCCACACCAAGCACAGGTGTGAATAACAGAGGCCACACTTGGAAGAGGCCGCTGGGCCACACTGGGCGGCACACCTGCCACAGGCTCTTCCTGGAGGCTCTCTGTGCAGCTGCCCCAGAACTGGTCAGATCCTGAGGCCCCAATATAGCAGGCCTGAACATCTGGTCTTGGCTCTGGCCTTTCCCTATGACTCCACCAAGCCCCTCCACCTTGTGTCACCTACAGAGCAGGAGGCTGAGTCTGCGGGTGGTGTGCGTGTGGGTGTCCCAGGAGGACCCAGGGACTGAGCTGTAGCATGGTCCAGAGCCTGGGGGCACCTGAGGCTCCTCGGCCAGTACTCCTTCAGGCAATGCCCCTGGCCAGGTGGGCACTGCCTGAGCACCAGGCTGGGCCCTCTGCAATGACTGACACCCAGACCAAGGAGAGATGGACAAGCTACACCTCACAGGTACCACTGTGGCTCTCCCTTGGGGAAGCCCCACACCCAGCCATCCTGCCTCCACTGTGTCTCCCTGGCCATTCCAGGAAGGAATGTACAGGGGCAGGAGGGAGTGTCTAGGAGGTTGCACCTGGACACCCTGTGCCTCAGAGCAGGGCCAGCCCAGGGCCGTCTGCTTACCGCTGCCTGTGAGAGCTTCTGTAGCTCCTTCTCCCGGTGCTCCTGCCGGATGGCCGCCTCCTCCTGCAGGGTGGCCTCCAGCTTTGCCTTGTTGTCCACCTGCTCACCCTCCAGCTCAGCTGCTTTTACTTGGGCTTCCTTTGCCTTTGGAGAGGAGGACACACCCATGAGTGAGCCCCAACCACCACCAGAGGGCCCTGCTGCCCCCATCTTCTGTGCCCCCCCCCCCCCGCCCACCCCACCCCATTATCTCTTCAGTGCTGTCACCATGAGGGCATCACACAAGAGACAGCAAGTGCTGCTGGGACGCTGTCCATGACTATTAGGAAATACTGAAAGGCATGGAGGGTCACCTCCAACCTATGCCCAACAAATGATCCCTCGATGCTCTGAGAAAAAACAGACATAGACACTACTGGTAAAAACAGGTGGTGCTGGGTGGCGCCTGTGGCTCAAAGTAGTAGGGCGCCGATCCCATATGCCAGATGTGGCAGGTTCGAATCCAGCCCCAGCCAAAAAAAAAAAAGCAGGTGGTGCTGTGTCACAGTGTTACAGATGCCCTGTGCAGGGCCAGCCCACAGTGGGGGTCAAGATGGCTCAGGTGCTCCAAATGGCTGTGCCACGTTGGGGGAAGGACAGGTAGGTGAGGGGCACTGGGTGGTCCTAGGAACTCTTGGGTGGGGCTCCCACAGCAGAGTATGTCAATGTTCCAGGGGCCCCCTTCTGTGCCCCAGCAGAGGAGGGCCACTTATAAATTGACCAGGTCAAGGGGCCTCCCGACACACATACCACTATCTCTGGAAGGGTCTGCAGCGTGGATTTGAGCTGGTCGGCAGGCGAGAGGGTGTCCGGGAGGTACATAGCTCGGGACAGTATGAGCAGCGACGTGGGGATCTCCTGGTGCAGGTGCAGGTCCAGCCACTGGAACCCAAGACCCCACTCTCACCAGATGGACCACTCTTACCCCACCTGCCACTCCCTCAAGGTGGCCCAAGGCCCTCCACCCCGGAATGTTCTTCCACTGTTCCAGTGTGGTTGGGGAGTGCAGAGGAGTGGTACAACGGCCAAAGCAGGACCTGCACCAACCAGTCCACTAACTCACGGGAAGGAGGTCTCTAGGGAAGACGAATCATGAGCTTTATGGCACTGGGGCAGAGAGCTCTACCGCAGGGCCTCAGACAAGGACCACCTTGGCAAAGATGCCTGTGATGCTCAGCGGGTCTGCAGCCGCCACCAGGGGCCTTACAAGTGCCACCAGGCTCTGCCCTTAAAAAGAGCCCAAATGCACCACTGAGTTTACTTAGACTCAAGTGCAGCAGGCCAGTGTCAGGCTGCTTTAGTGACACCAAGACAACCTTTAAATCGACAACAGAATACCATGACAGTGTTTAGACACAAGCTGAACATAGGTAAAGAGAAGAGGAAAACACCCTAAGAACGGGGGAAACACTAGGCAGAGGCAGTCAGGGAAGGAGAATATGTGGGCACTTCACACCCAAACTGTCACCTGCCATAGTCTCCCGGGCAGGGATGGCGCCCACATGCCTGCCTGCTCATAGACATCTCTGTGTGCTACCTGCTGCTGTGCTCCAGAAGGCTTTGAATGGCACTAGGGATGGTCTGCACACCCAAGCCAGGCAAACCACAGAGAGGGTTGTGCATCAAAGATGCAGTCTGCAGAAGACTAAGGGGTGAAGCTGTATCACATTATAGATACCGTCTGTGTCACAGAGGGAAGTGATGTTCACACATCTCATCTGCACTTGAAGGTGTGTGAAGAACTGTACCAGGAGGTGACTGCCAAGAGGGGCAGTGGTAGGGCAACTGGGAGAGAAACAGGCTCAAGCCATGCTCCCTTTAAGCCTCCTGAGATAAAGAATGAATGCCACCAACCCAATGCATACTGTGCTCCATCTGATCATACCAGGTGTCACAGATCTGGTCCTATAAGGGGCTGAAAGGCAAGCGCACTAACACCTAGGCAGGTGGGAGGGAGCCCAAGAGAATGGCCAGCTCTAGAGGGCAGACTGGGTCACGTTTGTCAAACCTTCCCTAGTCTCACTTAAGAAAGATAGTTAAGACTAGGCGCAGTGGCTCAGGCCTATAATCCCAGCACTCTGGGAGGCTGAGGCAGGAGGATCTCTTGAGCTTGGGAGTTTGAGACCAGCCTGAGCAAAAGCAAAACCCTGTCTCTACTAAAAATAGAAAATCTGAGGCTGTCCACCCCTTCCTCAGCAATCAGCTGGAAAAGGACATCATGGTGGGCACCTGTAGTCTCAGCTACTCGGGAGGCTGAGGCAAGAGGATCACTTGAGCCCAGGAGCTCGAAGTTGCTGTGAGCGAGGTTGATGCCACAGCACTCTAGCCAGGGTGAAAGAGTGTAACCTTATCTCAAAAGAAAAAAAGTCAAAATGTGTACGTGTTCCAGAAATTTTAAAGGATGTAAACCTCAGGCTTCATCTAACTACAGATAACCAAGAGAAGAGTAAATTACTAAGGTCTTTAAAATAAACCAAAATCAGTTAAGAAAAACCAAAGTGATACTCAAAAGGCTACCAAAATCGAGAACACAGGGATGCATTTGCATGCATGTGTGTGAGAGTGTGTGTGTGTGTGTCTATGTGGTAGGACCTGAAGGTTAATGACAGCCCCCAGCCTCCAGAATCCCTAGGTGAGTCACAGCCTGGCCTCACCAGGTCGCCCACCCAGAGTTTGAGAAAAAGCCTTCAGTGAGTCTCCGGTGGCTTTCCGATCTTAAAGTTTCCCACAGCAAGCCTGCACATGTCTGGAAGGGAGGGAAAGCCCCAGATGTAACTGTCCGTACACTTCAGACTCGCACCTGCTTTAGCTGGTCCCGCAGACGGTCTTCTGTGACACCAAGGGCCCGCATGCCCCGTGCCCGACATGCTGCTTGCAATTCCTTAACGTTGAGGCTGTCCACCCCTTCCTCAGCAATCAGCTGGAAAAGGAAGGCAAGTAATTATCAATTTGAAAAGTCTTCAGTGGCTCTATGGTATCTATGTAACACACCTGGGAATAATGCCCAAAAAGCTGTGTGTGCTAAGAAAAAAGATAAACCACCACCAAAGCCCAGTTCTAAGTTTGAAGTGACTGGAACTTCCTGATGGAGGCCCAGGATCTTGGGAAGTTGCAAGATAGCCGGATTAATGCCAAGATTCAAAGAAGACACCTCTCCCCAACCCTGCTCAGGGATGTGGACCTTTTCCTTGATGTGCTCAGAGGATGGGCTTACACCTGCTGTTTCCCTGATAAACACAGTCCACCATCTGCCAAAGTATTCTCAGGGTTCCAGGATAGAAAAGGAAGGAAGGAAGGAAGGAGGGAGAGAGAGAAGGAGAGAAGGTTCCAAATATGCTGACGATGTATCTTGGCCTCATAGAGGCCAAAGAGGCAACAACAGGTGAGAAGAGAGAAGAAACAGAAGTTAACAATAGCCCCTGCCAGACAAGAACATTACAGAAATGGAATCACCCAGCACGAAACCAGCACCTAACCTCAGGGCTCCCTGAAGACCCCTCATTTGCTGTCCATGTCCAAGGTCAGGTCCTAGTAACTGCTAAGAGTAGCGAAAGGTCTCTGGGTTGTTTTCAGCTTGTTCCTTCTGAGTAAAGCTTCTCCATGTCTCTGTCTCCCTGTCCTCCTGTACAGTGGGAACTCCTCTCTGCTTTCTCTACGGCACACCCAAGTCTGCCTCTGGGGACCCTGCTACACAGATGTGGCTCATCATCACCCACAGGTGCTGTCATTTCACCAGTCAGGACAGTGTAGACAGCTCCCCTGCCCACTTGTGATGGTGTCTCACACATCCCCTCCACCTGCACCAGACAACATCACTTCGTGCCACCATTCTGCCTCCATTACCCAGGCATGGAGGAGAGTGTAACAAGTCCTCCCGCGATGTAGCTTGACATGTTCATTCTTCCTGACACCCCAAGGTTCCTTCTCTTAGTGTTTCCTTTCTGGTCAAAGAACTTCCTTCGCCCTCTTGTAGGGCAGGTCTGCTGGTGACAGCCTGTTGTTTCCTTTCATCTGAGAATGTCTCTGTTGTCCACTCACTCTGTGTTTGTTGGTTGTAGACTCTCGGCTGGCAGTTCTTTCCTTTCAGTACTTGAAAAATACTGTTCTCCCTGCTTTGGCCTCCATAGTTCCTGCTGAGAAGCCCATTGTCACTTCAATCATTTCCCCCCACAGGTAAAGGTGCTGTTCCCTCTCACTGCTTTCAAGCTACCTGTCTTTAGTGTCCCTAGTCTGACTCTGATGCGTCTTGGTGTACGTTTCTTTGGGTTTGGGCTGTTTGGGACTCACTTGGCTTCTTAAATATGCAGATTTATGCCTTTTCTAAACCTGGAAACTTTTCAGCTATTATTTCCAAGTGCTGTTCCAGCCATTCCATCTTCCTTTCTCTTTCTGGAACTCTCAGATGTTAGGTACTTGCTACAGAAAAGCTGGATTGGTGCCCATAGCTCAGTAGTTACAGCGCCAGCCACATATACTAGGGCTCACAGGTTCGAACCTGGTCCGGGCCAGCTAAACAACAAAGACAACTGTAACAAAAAAATAGCTGGGGATTGTGGCAGGCGCTGATAGTCCCAGCTACTTCAGAGGCTAAGGGAAGAGAATTGCTTACGCCCAAGAGTTTGAGGCTGCTGTGTGATGCCTCAGCACTCTACTGAGGGCAACATAGTGAGACTCTGTCTCAAAAAAAAAAAAAAAACAACAGCTGTAAATTTCGTGTTCTCCCTGTTTTCTGTGTTCAGCGGGGCAGTTTCCATCCTTTTACCTCAAAGTTCACTGGTTCTGTCTTTAGTCTTCTGCATTCTGCTATCAAGCCTACCTGCAGAGGTTTTATTTTAGTTATTACATTTTTCAGTTCAAAGTTTTCATTTTTCCAGTTAGGTTTCCATTTGGTTTTTTAATCTTTTTTTCTTTGCTGAGAATTTCTTTTTCTTTCTTTCTTTTTTTTTTTTTTATAGAGACAGAGTCTCACTTTATGGCCCTTTGGTAGAGTGCCGTGGCATCACACAGCTCACAGCAACCTCCAGCTCCTGGGCTTAAGCGATTCTCTTGCCTCAGCCTCCCAAGTAGCTGGGACTA
>CAUYPK010110274.1:0-11118 GCA_963574355.1 Loris lydekkerianus | reverse complement strand
TCTGCTTGCTCCACTCTGTTACTGAGGCATTCTACTGTATATTTCAGATTTTTGAGGGCTGCAAATTCTTGCTTCAGTGCATCAAAATCTTTGGTGGTTTTGTCTTTAAAGTCATTAAATTCTTGAGACAACTTTTGAATTCCTCCTCAAATTTCTTATTCCAAATTTTTCTCCGTTCAATTAATCTTGTTTACAATCCAAATTCTGCATTCAATTTGTGACATCTTGGCCAGCTGTTTATGAATGGGATGTTCAGTTACATCTGCCATATCTTTCGTCAGGGGTGTTGATCTATTCTGGTTATTCATGTTATCAGCATTTTTCCACTGATTCCACGCCATGATTTTTTTACATTGTTTGACTTTTTTTTTTGAGCTTTGTCGAGGACCCATACAGTACCGTGGCCTGAGAAACTGGGGACCTGTTTGGTGTGGTGGGGCTAAGTGGCTCTGTCTTGTTTTCAGCTGGTCTCTGTCTGACCCTAGTGAAACAGTTACTCTGGGTTGAAGTCTCAACTGTGGAGTAATACCAGCAATTATGTCACCATGCCCCCCCCCACAGGTAACAATTGGAAAAAAAAAATTAAACCTTCCTATAACCACACATCCAGAGCACCACTTGGATAGTTCTCAGGCGATTGGCTCAGTTCAAAAGGTCCAAAGCAATTTTCTCAGTCAGCATCTACCTCAGGTGGGAGAGTTTAAAAAGTCTCTGGCAACTAGATCACAGGGGTCTGCTGACAACTCAAATATGACTTGCTCTGGTGGTCTGTGAAGTCAGGAGGACCCACCCAGCAAAAAGTTTAGTCAGGGAAGGTTGATGCCTCATTCACCACCTTGCACCTCTGTCACATCCAGTCACTGATATCCCCGCAGGACTGTCACCGAGTTGCCTCCTATGAGCAGATACTCCAGGGGTTTGCACCTGCCTGAATCACAAGGAAATCTATATCTGCTCACCCAGGCTGTTTGCTGACTCTATCCAGAAGGGGGAGGTGAGGCCTGACAACCTCAGGCGCTTGATGGAGGCCGGGGGGTGTTCACTCAGTTCCAGCCCCACCCCGATTGATGTTACTGACAGAACAGAGCAACTTTGCGAGAATTTGTTTCTGTCCCTGATAAATTCCTCTACAGAAGAGAAGCTGTTTTGAGTTCCCAGAACCTGTACCTCAGGCCCTGTCTTTGCTTCTGCAAGTTTGTATTTGTGGCATGGTTAAGTGTAAGTTCTAGCCTCCTGCCTTCCTTTGTGTGTAGGCTGATGATAACCCGAGTGTCGAGTGTGTCTTAGGCTCAGTAAAGCAGTCCTCTGGGTCAGCCCTGCCCTGGGAATCTCTTGACTCTGCGCATGTGTTTTCTAGTCCCCGTGCTTCCCCCATGCCAGTACCACCTCAGGTAAACCCTTTACTTACGGGGCCTGTGTTTCCGTTTCAGATCTGTTCTGCGGTGGTTGCCACCTGTGAAGATACTTGGCCTCCTCTGGTTACCCACAGAGACATGGGGTGTGACTTCAGGATATCTGGGTGTAAGCCCTATTTTTGCCATAAATGGCTGCTGCTCTGCACCTCAGGGCACCACCACTCTGGCATGGTTCCCTTTCAGCTGACTGTCCTCTTCTCACTCCCATACTGCAGAATCAGCACCGACCAGCTGCAGTCCAGGCCCTGTCCACACCCCTCGAGAAATCACCCAAGAATCTGGATTTCTCAGGGACAGGCCTCCAGACCTCAGAGTGAGAGTGGAGGGGAGTGATGGGAGCTCAGAATTGCAGGTAGAAAATATATACAGCTTTATAGAGTTTTATGCCTGGAAGGAGAATAGTGTGGCAACCTAGTAGGGGAGTTAGGTCCAGTTTTATAGGGTCTCTCCCATGGAGTGTAGTGGGAGGACCTTACCTTTCAACTCTGCCCAATTGCTTGTGGGGCACTATGAGCCATTCTCATGGAGGAGGGGACTCCCATCCACTTGGTGATGGATTTTGTACATTTTGTTTGTATACTTGGGGTTGCAGCTTACCTCAGCGGGATTGATGTGCATTCTTCAACCTTCTCTCTTGGTGCAGCTCTAATCCACCAGGTTACTTGCTAAATTTCTGTCGTTTAACTCTCCTTCTGGATGGAAGCCTCTGTGGAAAGCTGGCTTCAGTCAGCAATCTTGTCTCCCTCCCCCTTGACTTTCTTTTTTCGGGGGGAGAAGATAAATTTCTAAAATTGCATTGTAATGATAGCTGTAATATTCATTGACTATACTAAGAAACAGAATTGTACACTTTCAAAGTGTAAAAAGTTACTTCAATGAAGTTACTTGATGACTTTTTCCAAAACTTGAAGTGCTCAAAAGGCTTAAACCATAGGAGGAACCCAGGTTATGTGAGTCCTACAGAGACAGTCAATCCTATTTCCCTCCTCACACATAGGCTACCATATATTGACATGGAAGGCACATTGTTCCATCCTACCGAAGTTGTCATTTTCTTTTTCCTTGAGATAGAGTTTGACTCCTTCCCCCAGGGTAGACTATCCTGAGGTCAACATAGCTAACCACAATCTCAAACTCCTGGGCTGAACAGTTCCTATTGCCTCAGCCTCCTGAGCATCTGGGACTCCAGGTGCCCCCACTCATGACCAAGTTACTTTAGACCACCTGCTTCTGCCTCCCAGAGTGTTAGGATTACAGGTGTGAGCCACCATTCCAGACCTTGAAGTTGGGATACTTTTCAAACTATGCTTTGTGACCAGCAGTGATGTTTCATGCCTCTCATCTTGGAATATTGGAAGGCCCAGTTAGTTGGATTGTCTGAGTTTCTGAATTGGAGACCACCCTGAACACTAGTGAGATCCCTCCCTCTTAAGAATAAAAAACGGCCGGATTTGTGCAGGCAGCTGAGGGAATAATTTTGCTTGATGACAACACTTAAAGTTAGCTGTAAGTGATGATACCAGGGCGAACTGTTGAGGGCAACAAAATGAGACTCTGTCTCAATAGATAAATGGAGAAAACCATTGGTGTGGGACTTAACCCTCATTTTTACTTTTTACCATGTATCCAGTGTTGAAATTGTACCCCTAGATTAGATGTCAACTAGAGAAATTATTCTCTCACAGGAAAACTGTTTTCCTAAATCCTATATTACTTAAGCCTTTGGAATTTACATAATTCTGACCCTTTGATATCCAATATTTTTCTAGTCATTTGAAATTGCCCTCACAGTGACTTCCAGATTCAAATCAGGCTTTTCATATGCACACACACAAAAAAATCCAGAGTACACTCTCCACCTCTTACATTTGTCTGTTTCTATATGAGCCAATATTCCCTTTCCCCAATCAGTCTGAGGTCATGGACCAGACAACGCTTACACACCATATCAACTGGCAATATCATTACAAACCAATCCTAAGCCAACATGTTCTGACTCATTTTCTCCCACCCTTGGGGCCACAATAAATCTCCTCCTTTTAGGAGTCCCTTATTCCATTTGCCTACTGATGTCTCCTCGAACTTTTGCTCTTAGAAACTGTGCCTACCAAATTTTATTTTCTTTTTTCTTTCTTTCTTTCTTTCTTTCTTTCTTTCTTTCTTTCTTTCTTTCTTTCTTTTCTTCTTTCGTTCTTTCTTTCTTTCTTTTTTTCCTTCTTTCTTTCCTTCTTCCTTTCTATTTTTTTTTTTTTTTGTTCTTCTCTCTTTTTTTATTTTCTTTTGCAGTTTTGGGCCAGGGCTGGGTTTGAACCCACCACCTCTGGTATATGGGGCCAGTGTCCTACTCCTTTGAGCCACAGGTGCCACCCTCTTTCATTTTTTTTTAAATGAGATGGACTGTCACTCTCTTGCCCACTCTAGAGTGTCATGGTCTCAGGCTAACACACAGCGACATCCAACTCTTCACTTGAGTAGATCCTCCTGCCTCACCCTCTGGATTAGATAGAAGTACAAACAAGGGCCACCATGCTTGTCTGCCTTTTCTTTTTTCTTTTTTTATTTTCTTTTATTTATTTATTTATTTTTGTTTTATCTATTTATTTATTTATTGACAGTTTTTGGCTGGGGCTAGGTTTGAACCTGCCACCTCCAGCATATGGGGCTGGCACCCTACTTCTTTGAGCCACAAGCACTGCCCTTGTCTACCTTTTCTATTTTACTAGAAACCAGGTGGGGGATTGGGGCTTAGTGTTGCTCATACTTATCTCTAACCCCTAAGCTCAGGGGATCAGCCAAACCTGGCCTCCCATATCATGCAAATATTTTAGTCATGCATGGCAAATGTCATTGAGCTTTAGTTAAGAAATGACCTTATCAGGGGCTTTTAGGAGTGTCAAAACCTGAGGCTCTGTTAACACTTAGGGATTATGCCAGGACTCTTTTGCATATCCGTTGTGGGAGATATCACCACAATTATGCATGGTTCTCTTTTTTGCTTATCAGGTTTCATTATTAATTGTGTATTGAATATGCACCTCAACATAACTCTTCTACTTCCTATATGGCTAAGAAGTCAAAAGTTTGGAAACACTTGGCAAAGAGGGTCCCGACTGTTGAACTTTTCCAGATTGGCTGATATTTTCCATTATCATCATAAATAACTGGAGCTATTGAGTATTCTACTGGACATATTGCCTAACCAGATTTTGAGAGAGGACCTTCCATGAGACATGTACCTTCCCAAACAAGACTATTCTAGGGAAAGAAGTAAAAAATAATGAAAAGGAGAACTGGTATATATGTGACATACCTATCAGGTCTTTCAAAGTACTGTCTGATCTTTTGTCTCGGGTTCTTGATCTATAACATCCCAGGGCAGCACTAGGTATAAATCACACTCTTCTACTTTATTACAAATCCATGACTTGAAAAAGAATGGAAGGGTTGTTGAATCCCTGGGCCACAGATACACACAAATTTTAGGAAGCAGAAATTGAGGGTGGAGAAAAGAACCCCACTATTTTGTAACAGTTTGAACCCAATGACAAACACATACAGCCAGTACACATACTTAGCAGAAATAAGGTTAAGTTTAAAAATGTTCACCCAGGGTAAACCCATTGTGATGTCATCCACGGTGACCATATAGTGACTTCAACCTGTAATGTCCTGAGATCCAGTCTTCTGGTCAAAGATATTAAGTCGCCTTTTCTTCTCACTTCAGCTGGTTTGCCTCAAGATTTTGAACCAGGACAATTCTTAGTCCTCCATCCTCAGACAGAAAAGTGATCTCCCACTTGTTCCTTATTGACTCTATTGATGGTTGATATTCCCAGCACTAGGCTGATACAACAGTGGAGATTTTTTTTTACAGCAATGTGTCAGAAACTGCATCAAAGCTTACATAACTTCATTGAGTCATTTAACTAGGACAATATTTGTTTTTTGTTTTTTATTTTCTTTGAGAGAGAGTTTCACTTTGTCACACTTGATAGAGTGCGACGGCATCACAGCTCACAGCAACCTCCTACTTCTGGGCTTAGGTGATTCTTTTGCCTCAGCCTCCCGAATAGCTAGGACTACAGGTGCTCGCCACCAGGTGCAACTATTTTTTGTTGCATTTTGACCGGGACAAGATTCAAACTCACCACCCTCATGATATGGGGCTGGCACCCTACCCACTGAGCCACATGCATTGTCTATGGGATGCTATTTCAAGTACCTGTTTGACACCTACCACAAAACATCCATTTGAGAGAAACTTGCAAATTTACTATGCCTGGCTACAGCCTCAATTTGGCCATAGGTTCCCAGGTCTTAAGCATGTCTACTTTGCTTGAACCATCAAGGAATTTCTGGTCTTTTTAGATGATTAAAATGTTCATGGTTGGTTTTTTGGTTTGTCTCAGCATGGGTGTGTATATGGGTATTTTTGAGGTATGGTTTCTGTATGTGGCCCAGGCTAGTCTTTGATGGCCTCCATTTAGATCATATCAACCTCAAACTCTAAGATCCATGAAATTATCCTGCTGAGACTCCCAGGTGTCTAGGACTACAGGTGCCTGTCACAATTTCTAGATAATTTTTCACTTTTTAGTAGAGACAGGGCCTGACTCTTGCTCTGTTGGTTCTCAGAACCACCTCGTGAAAGAACTCCACTCATCTCAATCTTCCAGAGGGCTAGGATTATAGGTTGGACCCTTCAAGTTTTGTCATTTTCTCTTCCTTTGTTTCCCTACCTCCTCCCTCCTTTTATCCCTCCCTCAATTTATCCTTCCTTCCTCCTATTCTGTCTCTCTCATTGACTTGCTCTCTCCATTTTTTTCTTTCCTTCATTCCTTTCTTCTCTCTCCTCTACACAATAACAAAAACTTCACTAATAACAAACAAACAAACTATATAAGTGATTCCTGAATGTATAGTCTTGAACTCTATAATTGAAATGGATGAATTGTGGAGTGTGTTAATATATCTGAATAGAGTTGTTATTTTTTCATCCATGGGTTGTTACCTATGAGGAATATAGAGAAAAACCTACACCAAAACATAAGCCTGGTTGAGCACCATAGCTCACACCTATAAACCCAGGAACTTCAGAGGCCGAGGCAGAAAGATCACCAGAAGCTAAGGTGTTTCAGACCAGACTGAGCAACATAGTAAGATCACACTTCTCCAAGAAATAATTGCAAACCTTCCCAGCAGTGGTGGCATGGGCCTTTACTCTCAGATTCTGAGAAGCATAAACTCAGGAGGATCACCTGAGGTTAGCAGTTTGCATTTCCTTTAGCTATGATGGCAAAAATGTATTTGTCTGGGGAACAGGGGGACATGCCATATCCAATCTATAAAAGATGTACTGGGTTCTATGCCTGTAGCTCAAGCAGCTAATGTGCCTGCCACATACACCAGAGCTGCCGAGTTCAAATCCAGCCCAGGCCTGCCAAACAACGATGACAACTACAACCAACAATTAGCCAGGCATTGTTGTGGGCACTTGCAGTGCCACCTACTTGGGAAGCTGAGGCAAGAGAATTGCTTCAACCTAAGGGTTGGAGGTTGCTGTGAGCAGTGATGCCATGGCACTCTACCTAAGATGACAGCTTGAGGCTCTCTCTCTCTCTCTCTCTCTCTCTCTCTATATATATATATATAT
The DNA here is from genome assembly GCA_963574355.1 of Loris lydekkerianus. NCBI lineage: Eukaryota > Metazoa > Chordata > Mammalia > Primates > Lorisidae > Loris > Loris lydekkerianus. Next base: position 4,050 of record CAUYPK010110274.1, on the reverse strand, counting down.
ATATATATATATATATATATACATACATGTATATATATACATACATATATATATACATGTATATATATATACATACATACATACTGGTTAGGTATATTTTTATGGGGCAAAAGTGGAAATGCAGTATTTAGTCTATAAGACATATACTATATAGGTGCAGATAAAGTCTTGTAGCATACAAAATATTTTATACCTGTATCCAAAATGGGATTTATTACCAGTCTAGCTCAATATAGGAAAATCAACTAATAGAACACATTACATTAGTAGAATCAATAAAAGACACATGGTCGCCTCAAAAGACCAGAAAAGTCTTTTGACGGAGGCAACTTATCTTTTAAAATATTAAATGAGGGGAAGTGCCTGTGGCTCAGTGAGTAGGGCACAGATCCCATATATTGAAGGTGGCAAATTCAAACCTGACCCCTGCCAAACTGCAACAACAACAACAACAAAATTTAGATGAGAAGGGGACGCCTTCAGGACTACTAATGATATTTACAGATTATTTGGTACATATAATATGCTATATTAACACAATCCAATTTTTTTCTTTTTCTTTTTTTTTTTTTTAGAGACAGTCTCACTTTGTCACCTGTGGTAGAGTGCCGTGGCATCACACAGCTCACAGCAACCTCCAACTCCAGGGCTCAGGCAATTCTCTTGCTTCAGCTTCTTGGAGTAGCTGGGATTACAGGCGCCTAGCAATATGCCTGGCTATTTTTTTGTTGCAGTTTGTCCAGGGCCAGGTTGGAACCCACGACCCTCAGTGTACGGGGCCAGTGACCAACACCCTGAGCAACATGTGCCACCCAATGATGGAATATTTTTCAACAATCAAAAGGCATGAAGAGCACATTTATGTGAAAATAGCAATGAACCTTAAGATCATTATGATAAGGGAAGAAGTCCACCTACAAAAGACCAAAAAGAGCATTACTTTACTCAGTAGAAAACATAAAGACAAGGCCAGTTCTCTGCTAGGAGTAGAGGGCAGATGGAGTAGGGTGGTGGGGAATATGAAAGTGACTGCTAGTAGGTACTGACATTCTTTTTTGTGGGGGGAAAAGACAAACTTCTAAAATTAGATTGTGATGATAGCTATAAAATTGTGTGATTATACTAAGAAACCCAGAATTGTACACTTTCCAAGGGTGAAATACTTATTTCAATGAAGTTACTTGATGATGTTTTTCAAAACTTGGGGTGCTCAAAAGGCTCACAGAATAAGAAGTACATGGGTCGTGAGAGTACTTGAGAGACAGTCCTATCTCCCTTCTCACAAACGGGTTACCATGAATTGACATAGAAGGCACATTATTCCATCCTACTGAAGTTCTCATTTTCTTTTCCCTTGTGACAGTCTGACTCCATTCCCCTGGGTCAAGTGACCTATCATCATCATAGTTAACTGCAATCTCAAACTCTAGACTCAACAGATCCTATTGCCTCAGCTTCTGGAGTACCTGGGAATCCAGGTGCTCCTCCACAGTCCCCAGTTAGTTTGGTTCACCCACTTCAGCATCCTAGAGTGTTAGGATTACATGTGTGAGCCACCAGTCCAGGCCTTGCTGTTGGGATATTTTCCAAACTATGTATTTTGTCCAGAGACAGTGCTTTATGCCTGTCATCTTGGCACTTTGGGATTCCCAATCAGTTGGTTGTCTGAATTAATGAATTGGAGACCAACCTGAGCACTAGTGATATCCCCATCTCTGAAGAATAAAAACTGCAAGATGTTATCCAGATAACTGGAATCCAGCTGAAGGAATAGATTCGCTTTAGGACAACACTTCAAGATTGCTGTGAGTTATACCAGGGCATTCTACCGAGGGCAACAAAATAAGACTCTGTCTCAACACATAAATAGAGAAAAATATTGGTAGGGTACTTACCCAGCATTTTTATATTTGACCACAGATCTAGAGTTGAAACTTTTCCCCTAGATTAAATGTCAACTAGAGAAATTATTCTCATAGGGGAATTGTTTTCCTACAACCTCTATTAATCAAGCCTTTGGATTTTACATAATTCTGACCATTTGATATCCAAGATTATTGTAGTAACTGGAACCTGCCGACACAAAGAATTATTGATTCAAATCAGGTTTTTCATATGCGCACTAAAAATCAGAGTGTGGTCTCCACCTCTTCTATTGGGCTTCTTCAGTCTGGGCCAATATTCACTTGCCCCAATCAGTCCAAGGCCAGGGAACAGACATCTCTGGACAACCCCTACCCATCAGATCAACTGGCAATATCCTAGTGAACAAATCCCAAAACCACTTGTTCTTTCTCATTGTTCCTTCCCCTTGGGGGCCAAAATAAATCTCCTTCTTTATGTAGTCCCATAATCCATCTGCCTACTGACCTCTCCTCATACTTCAGGTCTTAGAAATTGTGCCTAGAAAATTTTCTTTCTTTCCTTCCTTTATTTTATTAGTTTTTATGAGACCAACTTTCACTCTGTTGCTGGCTAGAGTATAGGCCTAGCACACAGCAACATCCAATTCATGGGTTGAAGGGATCCCTGCGCCTCAGCCTCTGGAGTAGCAGGAACTAAAGGCGAGGGCTACAACCCTTGACAAACTCTTCTATTTTAGTATAAACTGGGTGTGTGATCAGGACTGAGGATATCTTGCTTTTGCTCAGCCTTATCTCCAACCCCTGAGCCCAGGGGGTCAGCCCACCTTGGCCTACCAGAGCAAACAAGTATTGTAGTCATGCATGGCAAAAGTCATTCAGCTCTACTTAAGAAATGACCTTATCAGGGGCTTTCAAGAGTGTCCAATCCTCAGATTCCAGAGACACATAGGGATTATGTCAAGACTGTTTTGCATATCCATGGTTGCAGATATCACACATTATGCACACATCTCTCTTTTGCTCATCAGGTTTCATTATTGATTGTGTATTGAACATGTGGCCTGGCATATCTCTTGCAGTTCTTATGTGGCAAAGAAGCCAAAAGTTTGGACACACCTGGCCTAGTGTTCAGCAATGTTGGAACTTTACAGGTAGGCTGATATTTCCCATGATCATCATTAATAACTGCAGCTATTGAGTACACTACTGGACACATTGCCTAACAAGATTTCAAGAGAGGACCATCAATGAGACACCTACCATCTGAATCAAGCCTATTCTAGAGAAAGAAGTTAAACATTACAAAAAGTAGAACTGATAATTCTGTGAAATAACTGTCAGGTCTGTGAAATCACTGATCTTTGTGCTTGGGTTCTTGGTCTATAATATCCCAGGGCAGCACTAGCTATAAACCATACTCTTCCACCTACTTACAAAACCATGATGTGAAATGGAAAGGAAGGGTGTTGAATCCCTTGGCCAGATATACAAACAAACTTTTGGAAGCAGGAATTGAGTGTGCAGATAAGAACCCCACACTTTTGTAACAGTTTGAACCCAACAACAAAGCTGGATAGCTAGTAGACATGCTTAGCAGGAATAAGGTTAAGCTTAAACATGAGTAAACCAGGGCAATACCCATTATGATATCATCTGCAGTGGCCATGATGTGTCTTCATTCTGTAATGTCCTGGGATCCAGGTTTCTGGTCAAAGATACTAAGTGGTCTTTTCTGTTCACTTCAGCTGGTGTCCCTCAGTGTTTGAACCAGGACACTTCTCAGACCTGTATCCACAGACAGAGAAGCGATCTCCCATTTGTGCCTTATTGATTCTATTGACTGTTGAGATTCCCAGCACTAGGCTGACACAACATTTGAGATTTTGTATAGCAGTGTGACTCAAGCTGCATCACCTCTGACAAACTTCATTTAGTCATTTAAATTGGACACTATCTTTTTTTCCCTTGAGACAGACTTTTACTTTGTCACCCTTGTTAGAGTGCTGTAGCATCACAGCTCACAGTAACCTCCAACTCCTCAGGGATTGGTGAGAATACACTTGTGGTGCATCTTACAATGGTATATGTGAAACTTAGTAAATGTGGAATGTAAATGTCTTAACACAATAACTGTGAAATTGCCAGGAAGGCTATGTTAACCAGTGTGATATAAACGTGTTAACCG
>CAUYPK010110273.1:0-60604 GCA_963574355.1 Loris lydekkerianus | reverse complement strand
AACATTAACTTCCCCTGCCACCATTGCTGTGAACTTCTGAAGTCTAAACCACTGAGTACCCAGAGATACAGCTGGTGTTTGACACAGCCAAGAAGCTGCACAAAGACTACACCGCTGCACCTACCTGGAAACAAAGTCATCATGCCCTTCTCAACTGAAACACTAACACCTAACTGCAGGGGAGAGTCTTTCTCTACCACTCTAGAAAGTTTGGTAAGAGGGATTGTTCCACCAGATGCAAGACTTCAATTCAAGGGTAAAAAAAACCAGAAAGAAGGAGGCGGATATGATATTACCACAGGAACATAACTCTCTAGTAACAAATCCAAATGCAAAAAAAAAAAAAAAAAAAAAAAAAAAAATCAATAAATTTTTGGAGAAAGAATTCAAAATAATGAATATAGGAAAAAATACAGTTAGATAATTCAATGTATTCAGCAAAACAATTCATTGCATAAATAAAAAATTCAACAAAGAGATCATTGAAAAAACAAAACAGAAATCTTACAGTTGAAAAATTTAGTGAATGAAGTAAAATAAAATACAGCTTCAATAGCAGATTGATTAAGCAGAAGAATCTCTGAATTTGAATACAGGTTATATAGATTATTCAAAATTACTCAGTCTAGGAAAGAAATATATGCTCATCACCCTGACTCTATCATTACATATCACATATATGTGTTGAAATATCACCCTATGTCTCATAAATAGGCACAAATAGTGTTTCAATTAAAAGGCAGGGAAATCCACATGATTGCAAACAGCAACAGAAAAAAAAGGAAGCACAGTATTAATACAGTATTGATTTAATTTGAAGTCTTCTTTTAACATTTGTCCCTGGTGGCAATAGTATTCCGTATTTTTTCTTTGATAATTTTAATACAAAGGGCTATACAGTTTGTGTGCAATTCTACCTATTTAAATTGCACAAGATCTTTATGGCCACCATATATATAATATACGTTTTAACTGTTTTTTAAAGAAAATGATTTTGTCTTATACATTTCTAGAGCTATCAAATTACCCATGTTTTATAAGAGCCTGTTCAGCCTTCAAGCAGTAATTATAATTTCAACCAGACAATTCTGAATTAAATGACAGGAGAACAAAGTTGATTTTGTTTTCTAAGGTTTTCACTAGGCCCAATGCACCTGAATTGCTCCCTCTTGTATGAGCCGCATTACAAACCAACCTAGACCCTTTCCGACCTCCACCATTTGGTGTGCTTTATTAGAAGTGATCTCCAAGTAAGTGTGAGATATGCCGTCTGATATACAAACAAACCATCCTACAGAGCTCAGGTGATTATCTTACAGACACAGTCTGGTCCACTAGGTTCAGTTTTTCTGGCATTCAAAATTTTGTTATATTGGAACTGAAATAATATAAAGTCTAGAATTTTTTTTTTTTTTTAATTTCCATTATTTTTAAGTGAAAACTATTTTAGTTTTCCATTTCTGGACCAAGAAGCATGCCAGTTTTTTTTCTATCTAAGTCATAAAATTGGCAAAATTTAGTGAAAATGAAACTCCCAATGTTAAAAAAAATTGCCTTCAGTTTCACATCATCTTATGTTGAGAAAAGAGCTGAGTAACACTCAGGAAATCCAGAAAGCTTTGTCTTTTTAGAAGACTTTCATATCTTATTCCAATCAGATCTTTGATTTGAAATGAACATTTCTTGTTTAAATCAGTGAAGATTAAGAGGTAGAATTAAATTATGTTCTCACTATACTGACATCAAATGGACCTTTGGAAAAATGTCTTAAATCAAGTCATAAAGAAAAAAAATACTTTTTAAAAAATATTACATATTTACTATTATTAAAAAGAAACATTTTTAAAGATAATAATGTACTATTCAATTTCAAATACAAATCATTTTCAGCATATTCATTTGCAGAATAATTTTATTTATGTTATAATTCTATGTACTCCCTCCTTCTGGAGATCCAGTCTACATAGCTGGTTATGTCAAACCTCTATTGTTAGGTTTGCCATTTCCTCAGTCTTGGCATTAAATAAGATACTTAATTCAATAGACAGGTGCTCTTTGTGACAAGCTTACACTGCCGCATATCAGGAAAGAAAACTTTTATTTGTTTCTAAGAATATTTTTGTCTTTGACCGCCATAATTTTGGTAGGTACTTTTTGCCTTTATAATCAACCTAGTTATTTAGTTTCATTTTTGCTTCTCCCATAATATTTTACAGTGAAAGCTGAACTCTCTTTATGTTCACTGGAGTTCTTTTCTTCCCAAACATGTGTCCCTGAAAAAAAAAAAAAAAAAAAAAAAGTGTCTTGGGCCATTCCCCCAATGCCCTCTGCCTTTTGTTTATCTCCTTTATAATGATTTTTTAAACATTGTGTCTTCTAATTTTATTCATAAACTTTACCCATACCAAGGTAAACATAGGAAGGAGGTAAGGAAAATAAAAGCTAAAGAAAGGCTAAAAGAAAAATCACAAAAGTGACAGAGTATGAGAGTTTCTCCCGGCAGAGTCCCACACTGAAGCAATGTTCACCTGTGAGTGATGGCATTCCAAATACCAAGGACTGTGCCTTATACAATGTTCATTGCTTCTTTCACATGGCCAGAGATGGCATAAGCATGAGTTCCATAAAGCTATCCTCCTGAGCATGACAGATTAAAAGAAAAACAAAATCTAATTATATACAAACTAGTACAGTATTTTTGGAAAGAAGTATGGAGAATTCTCAAGAAACTAAAAGTAATCTTCCATTTGATCCCACAGTCCCATTACTAGGTACCTATCCAGAAGGAAAACACATCATTTTACCATGAGGACATTTGCACTCTAATGTTTATAGAAGCTCAATTCACAATCATAAATATGTGGAAACTACCCTTGTGTCTGTCAACTCATGAATGGATTAATAAATTGTGGTATGTGTACACTATGGAATATTATTCTGCCATAAAAAACAATGGAGGCTTTGTATTTACTTGGATGAATTTGGAGAATATTCTCCTGAGTGAAGTATCACCAGAATGAAAACGCAAGAATTCCATATACTCAGTACTAATCCAAAAAGAGTAGACCAACAACTATGGGCCCACATGAGAGAAAAACACAATTACGTTTGAAGGGTGGTGGGGAAAAGGCTCGATTGGTTCCCACCTATTTGTGCAATGTAGGGGTATAAGGCACACATCCTGGGTGAAGAACTCAAGTCTGACTCAGGCTTTGGACTTGACCTTACTGATGCAAACAATGTAACCTAATCATATGTATCCTCATATTAACCCATAATAACAAAACAAATCTAATTATGTGTGTGAGTCCAGTATTTGTCAGAAACAACATGACGGGACTAACGTTCTCTGCCTCCGGGTCCTCAGTTCTTTCTTTTTCTGTCTTAGCTGTCCAGTCCTCTCTTGCCTGTTGACTACACACAAAATCTCCTTTCAAAATATATTTCTAGTTCTCCCAAGTTTTTTTTTTTTTTTTTTTTTTTTTAACATGCTAGAGTTTTTCTGTGTAGATAAAAGCAGGAACACTGCCAACTAGTGTTGTTTTAATTAAATATTATGTTTTATAAATTTTTCATTAGTATGGTTTTTCTGGGTAGCTTTTCACCAGTATCATTAGGACATGTAAAATCACTACCCCGACATCACCTGGATAGTGATTTCACGTGTCCTGATGATACTGGTGAAATTTCCATTGGACAGAACTTTAACTTTATTCTTACAGAATTCTTATCTTATAGAACTTTCTTTCTAGGGTTTAGAGTCCAGACATTTTTGTTGTCTTTAAAACATTATCAGAAAATACTTCAAAGGGTATTGTTAACTTGATCCTCACAACAGAGAATTGGTAATAGCTGGTATCAGTTCAGAAACCCAAATATTATTTTAGCAGGTCCAAGACAGGATGCATCATCCCAAAAGTGCCTTCATAATTTATTTAGGACATTACCAAGGTCTACCTTCTTTTTTGGACAGCATCTTGCCTCTAGTAGTGATTATTACCTGCAGCTGAGTCAGCATCCTAAGCATTGCTACTCCCTTAGTAGGGGAGTATGTCCTCAGCCCTGAGCTTCTACCATCTGAGGTGAACTCCCATGCTACCTCTCTTGATGAGTAAGGGGATTGAACAAGCTTTATGTATTTCTTGGCCATGAATCCCGTCTTTGAGTTACATAAGGTATTGACTGTAGGTAATGGCTATTAGTTGAAGGATGAACAATGTTATAGTAAAAATCTTGGAGTGGGTAAAGAACTTCCATTTTGTTTTGTTGAATTAGTGTGTTTGCTATAAATAAAAATGATAAACTTTGAAGACCAGAGCACTCTTATATGTTCAAGGGCTTGTGTCTTCTTAAATGATCTAGGTTAGGATACCCTGGACCAAGGTCCTCTTTTCTCCCCCTTGTTTAATGGGATGTTATTCTTTGTTTAAAAACCAGAGAAAAATAGTATGGATTTATTGCTAAAGATAGTACCTGAAGTTATGGATTATTTATAGTCAACTTGTATTGGAAAGCAAAACAGGAAACTCTCCATTGTGAAAGTCCTAAGTTCTCTCACCAGGTGACTATTTTTCTTTACCTTTCTGAATCTTCTGTCAGTTGCCTTATTAATTGTGTCTAGAGATTTTCTTTTTCTTTTTTTAAATTATTAAATCATAGCTGTGTACATTAATGCAATCATGGGGCACCATACATGGGTTTTATAGACCATTTGACATATTTTCATCACACTGGTTAACATAGACTTCCTGGCACTTTCTTAGTTCTTGTGTTGAGACATTTATATTCTACATTTACTAAGTTTCACATGTACCCTTGTAAGATGTGATGTAGGTGTAATCCCACTAATCACCCTCAAAGGTTCTTTTTCTTTTTTAAGTAGTAGACAGAAGAGAGTGGAATGTGTATACTTAATCTTGTTCAGAACCAGAAGAACAATTATATCATATAGATGTGTCAACATGATGGGAAAAATGACTTCCTAATCCTGATCCTGTCTCCTTCATTGAGTGAAGTCACCACACTGAGTTCAGGTTTCCTTTTTGTATCCTACAGGTCAGGAACCACCTCCAGGCCCTCAGTTCTTTGCTTTTTCTCTTCTATGTTGTCACAGTCCTCCTTTGCCTGTTGGCAACACATGAAATTTCTTTTTAAAATATGTCTTCCATTTTTCTAGTTTGTTTCCTGTAGTGCGAAGGTAATTTCCTACAGTTAACTCTTCCTAAATAGAAGGAAGAGCTTCACCACCGGGTGCCATTCCAATTAAACATTGTTTGCCCAATCTCTGGCTTATGAATGTGAGCTTTCATCTCCACTCCAGGAAGAAACCTCCTTTGATTCTGTGGTCAGAGCATTAAGAAAGAAGTTATGGGGGAGGTACAGGTGTTTTCAGTCTCTGCTTCATTAAGCATTGCCAGTTGTTTGACGGTGGCCTTTGGCAATCGCAAAGTTGCACTAGCACATGAGTCTTACCACGTCCAAAGTGGTGTACCTCTGAATGCTCTTTCTTAGCTTTGGTGTGGCTTTAAATCCGCAGTTTGGAACACAATGTCTTGGAAATTCGGAAATATATTTCAGTGAAAAGGGTGTATGTAGCAGATACACATTTCCATAGTTCACGTTCATGGTGTGTTTTGTAGACAATCAAAATCTATAGCAAGTTCCTTTTTTTTTTTTTTTTGCTCTAATTCTTTTATCTAAGGCTACTTAAAATGTAAGTGAATCAATCAATTTTGTATGCCAAAAGTTCTTTCTAAATGTAATCATTCTTGCATTTTCTTGGGAAAGTTACCGAATATTTCCATAGGTGGCACAGTTAGTTATCACGATTTCGTGCTTTTCATATTCCTGATTTAAGTATTTAAATAGAAACAGTGATTTATTTAGGGAAGTTAGCAGTTAGAAAAGTATAAATAAATGTGGCTTCTGCTTATGAGTATAATAGAATAGTTGAATGTCTAGTGACAGTTTATTACACTACAGACCATAGTGATAATTTTGCACCAGAAGTGTTCAGTTAGTTTTTCTGATTCCAAAGTTTATACAGACAACCTCGATACATGCATGCTGTCTTTAATCACCACCCCAATTTAAATATATAATGTTTTCAGTATAGTGTAAATGAAATGGCATGTGTTTTTAAGGTAAACAGAACTAAGTTTAACTCCTGGCTCAGAAACACAGATCATAAGTAAGCCAGAGTGTTGACATATACCCATGTATAGATAGATTTTTTTTTCCTTCCTTTTCATAGCCACATTTTCTCCCTAAATATCTTTTTCTAGAGATATTAAGGCTTGGTATGTTCTACAAATAACATAATAAAATGTGCAGAAGTAAAATACATGGCATATGTGAGTGTATAAATCTGTACATTTATATAGCAAGAAAGATAACCGGCTTATCTGTCTGTCTGTCTAGGTAGATAGATAGATACATGGAGAAAACTCACCACATGATGGTGTTTCAGTCAATAACGAACTGTATAGCTGATGGTAGTCCCAGGAAATTTTTATGCTGCATTTTTGCTGTCCTTTTTCTATGTAGTCATGTTTGGATATATACATGCATAGTACTTATCATTGAGTTACGGTTTCCTCCAGTATTGAATACAGTGACATGCTACACGGATCTGTAGCCTAGGAGCAATAGCCGAGGTGTGTAGTACACTATGCCACCTAGGTTTGTGCAAGTGCAATCTATGGTATATTAAACAAAGCATTAAAGTATTCTAGTGAGGACACTGCAAATGCTCATACATGGTAGCTCATAAATGGGTATCATTTTTAATAAATTTTATAAAAGCTTAATATAAAATTTTTGGCAATTCAAGATACTCAATATTTCACATCATTTTTGTTCCTGTACGTTGGATACTACATTTATTAGCATATAGTAAGATATTACCGAGAGTCCTAATGTAATCAGCCTTTCCTCTAATGCTGTGTGCAGCTTTCACCTTCTGCCCTCATTTATCCCCTGGCTGGAGGGTCATATTTTCCCAGAAAGGGTGAGCATTAGAATACACAATTTTGTATATGTTAATTTAATTCTGCCAATATTCGCTGAACAACTCTGAAATGGGTTGAGACCCTGTATAGAAATGGATAATCTGGGATTTTTCTCTAATATTCTGAAGTGAAAGTGAAGCCCATCAGTTTTAAGTATCATATTCTAGAACCTTTCCATCGATTATCTAACTTTTCTATTCATCAAGGATGTTGATATTATTTTCCTATTGTGTAGATAAGAAAATCAGTTAGGAGGTTAAGTTACTCATTCCAGGTCATGAAGTGGTGTGACGACTGTCTCAAGGGGCTTGCTTACATGTCGTAGTATTATAATGTCAGATAGACTATATAATTCTTAGTGCTGCCTCCCTATTTTCAAATGAAAATGTTTAATTGCATTTCTGAAGCTTAATGGCTTTCAATATAGGGATTGCTGCTTTCCTCAGCATCAGAAGTCTGCCTAGTAGCTTTAATAAACCCTGAAGAAGCATTTTCCCCCTTGTCATAGCTTTAATAGCAATGTTTTCTTCTAGATGTTCCCTCCCCCCTCCCCCAGGGATGTAAAGGCTAAGTGTTTTCTATAGATAACACAAGATCAGAATATGCAGAAGTAAAATCAGTGGCGTATGTGGCTCATTTGCTGTCTGTCAGCAACACATTGGCAGGAATTCCATTGGCTTTGCTACAGCCTTGACAGACGTCCTGCTCCCTGCCAGTGAAGCAAACCTCCCTCAGCAATGACTGCAAAAGCAGCTTGGGCTGATTAAATCTCAGTTTTTTTGTCAAGAAACTGTGACATCTTTTCTTACAACTATTATGTCTTACTGTAAGCCTTTAAAAAATTTTTCCATGGACTCATCTCTTGTACTGCCAAGGAAAAAAGTGCTCACCTGGCATGTTCTGTTGTTCAAGTTCCTTCCCCCATATTTATGGCTAAAGCTATTGATATACTTGGTAGCAAAGAGACAGAAAATATATTTCTGAAAATTTTGACAACTGCATATGCCTTAGAATCTAAATATTAATTTGAATCTAAATAATATTTAAAAATTGAGTAATTTTTAAACATATAAAATTGTACTGTTTCCACTGATATTTTCTGAGCAAACATTTATTTCAAATAGCATAGCACCTTAGGATCTGTATTGCTTGGGGGTTGTGAAATCCAGTCAAACTTTCATAGAAATTCTTGATCATACAAAGTACTTGACGTATGTCATAGGCAAAAAATCCGTTGTTGAAAAAGTCATGACTGCTGCATTCAATTGGATAGTAAGCACAGGTTGTCTGGATGAATATGGGTTATGAGAAAAATGTGAAGCCCGAATCTTCAAGTACGTTAGTTCAAGAGAAAGTCTAGTCTGGACTTGAAGCATCATGACCCTAGACAAAGAAATGTGCATATGGAAACACAGCTTTCCCCACTTCAATAATAAACTCATGAAGGATACAAGATTTAAATCTAAGATTTGAAATTATAAAAGTCCCCAGAAGAATGTGTGGGGAAAAGTTTTAATCTTATTGGCCTAGGGAAAGGATTTATGGAAAATACACCACTAGTGATTGCAGTATCAACAAATATAAATAAATGGTACCTAATTAAGTTAAGTTTCTGCACAGCTAAAGACACAATCAACAAAGCAAATGGAGAAACTTTAGAATGGGAAATGATATTTGTGTGCTACAAATCCCTCAAAGAGATATTAACTAGAATCTACAAAGAACTCAAGCAAATCAACAAGAAAAGAGCAAACAACTCCTTTAAAAACTGGGCAAGATACATGAAAAGAAACTTTTCCCATGAGGACAGATGTATGGCCACCAAACACGTGAAAAGATGCTCATCGTCCCCATTGTCAGAGAAATGCAAATCTAAAGCACTTTGAGATATCACTTAACCCCAGTGAGCACGGCCCACATCACTAAATCATTCCTCTTGGAAGAAACAAAACCTTTAAAATATTTAGAATTCTATTTTTAATTACTTTAAGAAACAGGCTAAAAGAGGTTATGACCAAAACCTCTCACAGCTAATGAATTAGGATCTACACGTCAAGTACCAACTTTTGTGAATTCCAAGTTTGTATTCTCACTCCAGCCCTCATGTATTTGGGGAGTCTAATCTAGAAACTGCAGAAAAATGTTTTTCTCAACTATCTGGGTATTCTCGTATACATATCATGAAATATATGCTATTATAAATCCTTCTCTGTTGATTAATAAATCTAGCACATCTCTAATAAAAAATATAATAACATTTAATTTTTCTGTTAATTTTTATTAATTCTATGCAAAAACATTTGTATTTTATAAAGTGTTGTACAAGAATAGTTCTTGTTTTTCATCTTCAACTTACAATTGTCATGGTCTCTGAGACAAAAATATAAAGTCAATATATGGTATAGAAACATTAAAAACACACATCTTACTATTTATTCCCACTAAGTGATCTTATAATGAGTGCTTGGATAACTGATCTTAAAGGGCAGTGTGGTAGTAACGAAATGGGTTTGTACTATGGATTCAAAGAAATAAGTTCTGGTCTTGGCTTTTTTTACTGCATTAACTTGGGAACGTTACTTTGTTTTCTGAACCCCATTTTCGTCATTTCATTAAGTAGGGATGCAAATACTTGATGAATACAATATATATAAGCAGGACATTGAATAAGAACAATGCACAGAACATGATCAGAAGAAAAACTTAATTTTGATCTCACTGTTCTTTGAAAGTATATTCAACAGAGGAAGAGTGTTTTCCTCATCACCCTGGGGTTATGACATCCACATGTGATTGTTCCACGGAGAACACATCCCTGCACCACACCCACTTCAAAAACTTGCATAGAACCATCTCTTTAAGAGGGTGTCCATCAGACTTCATTTATACATCATTGTCTCAGCCTTGGACGGTCTTCCCACACACTGCTGGCAGTATGCACATGCTTGGACTTCATGCTATGTGTCACTACCACCTAGGAGAGCATCATTTTGCTACTGTGATGACTATTCACAGTGGCCCACCGGCCCGTGTTCAGGCTTTTTCAAACTAGCTTATGCTCTAACATTGCATGGCCACACTATGCGGATGCCCTCCGCAGCTAGTCAGCATTCGACATCCCACATCTGGGTGCCCTCCTCCCCACATTCTATCTTCATCCCACACGAGTTCATAAATCTTATGCCAACTGCCACCCGTTCTCTTATCACCTAGGCACAGACACTTACCATGATTATCCTCACCTACCCACTCTCGGAAAGAATTTTGCAGAACCAGAGGAAAATAATAAGAAAGGAAGACTAAAAAGAAAAAGAGTAACAGGACGATCTGCCAAAAACATCTAATTAATTTAATCAGAGAAAATTTAAAGTCATATTTGTTTACTGAAATATTTACCAATTCCTATTGCTTTTTTATTTCTGCAGACTCATCTTAACACCCATAAGCATTTTCCTTCAGTTTGATTTATTTTCCTTACCATTTTTCTCCTCCCCTTTCTTTAAAGTGTTGTGAATTTAAAGTGCCAACAGTTGGCATTTCACTGTTGTTCTTCATTGTTTTTAATATGAATTCAATTATCAATTGATTGTGCCCCTCTGTACAATGGTACGTGTTTCTCTGTTTTCCTTATCTTTGATTATTAGAATTTTTATTACTATGTGCCAGCATTTTTTAATACACCTAAAGTTTTGCCAAACTCATTGAAGTTGTAATGTGATGCAGGCAAAACATACAATTTAATATTTTTTCACCAAAATGGGGAAAACATTGTAACTGTTTATCTGCATCATTCTTAATATTTTCATTTGTGGTAAGGCCAATTAAATTTAATTTAGGTTGATATTGTTGATATTTAAGTTAATATTATGCAAAATTAAAAATTACCCTTTTAGGGGGAAACTCTCTTTTTCCTTTATATTCCTGAGATTGGATAATGTCAAGGTGTGTGTTTCTATTCTCAAGATTTTTCTGCCTTCTTCAGTCCATGCTCAGCCCATTCATTAAAGTTTTTCATTGAATTGGTTGGTTCTACAGTTTCTATTTTTATTTGGTCTCATCTTGATTTTTACTTTCCATTTTTATAGATAGTTTCCATTTAGCCAATTATCATGGTCTTACTCTCCATTAGATCACTGTGCATTTATTTGTAAAGGTCACCTCAGATTGAGATTCTCTCAATAGCCTTTTTTCAACCATTGGTGACCTTTACCTATTTCTTCGCATGCAAGAAAATGTTGAAGTTTCTAGCTTTTTTTAATTCTTTTTAATTGTGCTGATTGTTCAGCCTTATCCTAAGGATTTTACAGAGAAACATGAAATTTTCCATAAGTATGCACAGTTTAGATGTAATCGAAGGATCTATGAATCACTTGGATATACATTTGGGGGCTCCTTTTGTTGGATCCTTTCTTTATGGGAGTTCTTTTGAATCTCTGCCCTTTGCTTCCCCCTCGCACCCCCAATGCCATCTTCTGACACCTAAAACTAAAGGCTGAGGTGTTCTGCTTAAGTTCTATGCACTAAGCAACCTCAATTGCAGAGTTCCTTCAGAGGACAAGTCTTACAATATTAAATCTCATTCCATACAGCGTTTTCTCTCAAGGGTCAGTCATCCTCAACTTTCTGTCTTTTTGTTGTCACTTTCTAGTAATAAGGATTGAAACTACTCTACGTTTATTAATTCATGTAAATATGTTAGTTCCTTTCCCCTCTATTGTGTCATATGGAGCCATGTACTGAACCGATAAAGAAAATCATTAAAAGGGAAAAATCATTTTTATATTTGTTATGGTGTTTAAAAAATTAGGCAAAGGAAAAGTTAATTTTCTTTAAATCCTAAGAATAATGAGGGAGGAAGATACACAAAAGAAATAACCAAAAAAAAAAAAAAAACTGCAAATAATGAACGATAACTAAAGAAAAATATGTTTAAAATCGTTGTTCAAAATACGTTTTCATCTTCACACTCAACCCTAATTCTTTCTGCCTTCTACCTAGAATCATGAGTGACTTATTGTTCTTTTGTAAGACAAGTCGGACTTGTATAAAATAATAAATGTAATCAATAATGGAAGGTTAACGTCCTTTAGAAAACATCTTGAACATTTCTCTAGTATCAGAACATATTTTTATCCATACAAGCATGAAACATTGTAGGAGTTGTTGTTTTAAAGTCAGGGTTTTTGCTATTTTAGAATTCCTAAGTTGAATGCATCATTAAATAAAATTTATATAAGATGAAAAACTTATTTAAATTTCTTTATTGAGCTCAGCATGTGGTATTCGTTCTCACTAAATTTAAATGAAGCTTCCATCTGTTCTTTTATTCAGACATTTTTGATTAAATCCTCACAGAAAATATAGATAAACATGTTGGATACAGGCAAGTTATGAAAGTTTCATGAAAGTTCACCTTCTCAATTCAAATGTGATTTTTAAGGTGAAGCTTGTTACTCAAGAGTTGTTTTCACAGTAGAGGAATGTGATTTTGTCTAATTCCAAAGCAGATGTTTTTGAGTCTAAGCCTTGAAGAGTGCTAAATTGTATTTACAGGATTGGAGTATTTTTTGCTGTCCACTACATGGTATTCTCTAAACGTCTTTATATTTTAAAGTTGGGATCCAGTAGGAATATTTTAGACTTGAAGCTTTTGGTTTTGTGATTTTTTTTTAAAGAATTTTCAGAAATTCAAGAATGCCTATTTTATTTAATTTTTTGCATTTAAAAGATTTGCATGCCCAAGAGTAACTTAAATAAAAATGTAGATTGTCTTCAAAAATGAACTTATTGAGAACATGTAACTGACTCAAAGTCTCAAAATTTAAAAGTTGTTGAATTGGAATTAAAAGTAAGTCCTGTGTAAATTCAAAGAAAAATGTCCCTTCTATGACTTCGTATTAGATCACATATTAAAAACTGTTTCATTCTTTGACATGTTAACTTCCAACAACATATCAGAGATATTAAAAAGTGGTCTGCTTATAACATTTTTCTCTTCTACAATGGTTTTCAAGCTTCTGCTCTTATTATTTCTGTTGGAATATAAAGTGGTAAATAATGATATAAATAAACCCTAGATTTCTGTCTATTTGCCTGAGTCCTCTTGTTGATTATGGAGATGGGGATCTGGCAGGTACTCTTCTGGATGCACCAAGGATACTTTTTCTTTTCATTTCTGATAGCACCACACAACCCATTCGAGATTGTAATTTTCTATGTGTTCTTTTAAATAAGAAGATGGTATGGTCTTGAGGGAACTTTGGCACTGTGCCTAAGCTAAGTGACGTTCCTTAAACTGTAGCCTGCATGAGAGCAAACATTTTTGCAGGTCTGGAGAGAGAATGCGATACAACTACATGGTAAAACTCTGAGGTTCAGAATGAATTTTCTCTTCCTCCAAACCATGGCAGGATGAATTTCTCCATTGGGCAATGTAACTACATAATTCAATTAAAAACAACATCCCCTCCCCCCTCACAGTAATGTTTTTGCTAAAGTCCATTTAATTGATATTCTTAAACCTATCTTTTTTTCACTGTCTTCAGCTAAAGAATGTCAATTTTTTTTTTTTTTTTTTTTATAGTTAAATGATTTGCCAAGTCTTCTTCCTTAGCCACTGTTAAAGGGAGATCATAGATTCTCTGGGAGGAATTAATTGGTTAAACAGTACATTGGTCTAGAAAGTACACAAGTTGCTGTTCCTAAGAGTTGTGACAACTGTATAGAAGTAGTAGAGAATGGGGTTTCCAGTGCCATTCAGCTTCAGCATTTGTGAGTTTAAGACTTCACATAAGTTAATAATCTGGGCTGAATCAATTTCTTAATTTGCAGAAATTAAATATTAACTGCATTCTCTTTTGTGCTCTCAGATTATTAAATATGTTGATTTACATAAAATTTTAGCAAATATTTGGCACATCAAAAATGCTTAATAACTCCTAGATAACATTGTTGCCATTATTATTGTTATTATGATGTAGAGTACTCAAATTTCCCCTATCCTATGAATACTCTTGGCTATAACCCAAATTTACTAAAAGTCTTCTAAACTGATACACTCAGATGCCTAATTTTCTAGAATTTTACATTAAATATTTACTGAAGTTCTGAAATTTTCCCTAGATTTTGGATGTTTATTTATTTATTTATTTATTATTATTTTTTAAATTGATTTAAAAGTTTATATTTATAATTGCAAATATTTAAACATATTCAATATATTTAAAGAGCTCTATAAGTGTATTATAATATAGCCAACCACAAGATCATCTCCATAAAAAATGACAGATATATTTTTTTTTTCCTGAGATGTGCTAAAGTTGGTTGTTCTACCTGAAAACAGGGCAGAAATGAGATAGTATCAGGAATTTTCCCAGCACTAAACACATAAACATATGCCATTTTTATAAACTAATAAGCAAAACATCTTGTTTGAGTGTGTTGCAAGGGCAAAGAGGCACTTTGTTTACTCAAAGAGATTGGGATGATGAATGTGTTGAATGCTTCAAGGCACACTCTAATTATGTCTTTATTCTTTCCTGAAGAGCAGGAAGGATTATACAGGGATGTTAAATTATAACGTTTAAATGGATGGCAAGATGGTATTGGAAAAAAAGATGTTTATACAGTTAACATATTAAGACAACAAATGGATAATTTTTTCCAGTTTTGAACTGAGATATCCTCAGGCTTGTCATCCCTCCCTTCCCACGTGGAGGTCATGTCATCTTCTCTTGGATATGCATGAAAGAAAGTGTGAACACATGAACAGAACAGATGTTTGGGCACAAAGGAGAAAAAACAGATGCTGGCTAGGCAATGATAAAATATACACGCATACTGTGTGTGTAGACATTTACATAGAATATTTTATTTTGACTTTGTGTTTTTTGGGGTTTCATTTTGTTTGGACATAGAGTCTTAAAAATACCTAATATTTTTATTTTTTAAGACATTCTAATTCTAAATACTTTAGATGAGATGTGAGATTGAAATTTCTGGCAAGTTTAATTTATCGGTTTTTATTTATTACTATTTACTTACATATCTAAATATACCTAAAATGAAAAAAGTGTAATTTGACATAAGCACCAATCAGTCTTTTTACCTGATTAGCTAGGATTCTCTTCTCTCTTGCAATGATTGAAATAAATCAATACATAGGAATGGGCCTTAGAAACTTTATTTATAAAAGACCTGCTCTTCATGCGTGAGTGACTGGCCTGATCCACAGTAGGTCAATCAGCTTTGTTCTCTCAGAAATGTGTGACTTGAACTAAAATACTTTGCACCAAGGTTGATTAGTAATAATGTCTTAAAGGGACATAGATAAACTCTTAATGCTAAATACCCTGGAGGTTTGAAGATTGGGGGTATTGGCAACGTTTTGTAGTTTAGTGGTGTCTTGTTTTCTGTGAACCACGACTATATCCTTAAAATTTTTTTTTTCTTTTATTCTACAGAGCCCGAGTCAATAGTTTTCACTTGAAATAAAATGTACTTAGCTTTAATAATAATGAAAAGTGGAGTGTTAGTGGGAAAGAAATGCCAAAAATAAATAAATAAATAAAACTATTTATCAATATCCCCATTGTTCCCTTAATAATTTCAGGTATGTATTTTGGCATTAATGCAAGCAACCACCAAATGTTCACTTTTGAAAGAGTGGAAATTTTCAGTTCTATGAAATTCTTAAAAGTGTGATTCATAAATTCTACAAACACATAACTGTATCACTTTTTTTCTTGTGTGTAAAATGATTTTCTGATACTGTTTGACGGCACAGACAGACTCCATCTGTTAGGGTGTTGCAAAGAGAAAACATATTGTTAATTTTACTTGTACTGTGTTGTTTCTTGTGTAATGTCTATGATCTTTAAAACATTTTGGGAAATTGCTTCCTGCTTGTGTTTCCTCCTACAGTTTGAATTTTCCAAGGACTTCAAGTTGTGTGCCCAGAAGTAAATATTTACGTAATAAGGGTTATCACATGACTTGTAAGATAGTTCACTTTCCTCTTCTACACTTGACTCTTAATATGTGGACACATCTGAATCTGCATTTTGTATCAACTATGGATCCTACCAGTCAACAACAGATGAAATGTTCCCCACTGAAATACTAACAGTTTCAAGAAAAGATATTAGAAGCATGTTATTACTCTTTTGATGCATCCCTTTTCCAACCTGTATAAAATTTGAAAGCTGTATGTACAGTAAGTTAACCATAAAGGTGGAAGGAATTACCAAGATCATGTGTGCTTTAGAATTTTTCCATCAACATGGCTTTATTCTAAGAAAATTTGTGATGGATACCAAACAATATATCCTTTGTGCGGCTTAAGCTATTGCTTCTTATTTAATTTCCAGTTCATTGATATGTTTCTGTGTAATGAAAAATATAAAAACTTCCTCTAATAAACACAGACTATTTTTCTTTTTCATTTATTCAGTCTGTCACTTTTTACAGAGAAGAACACCTGGATAAATAAATAGTCAATGTATTATGTTGTGTTTGTCTGTGTGCATCGCACATTTGTACATATGCAATTAGGACTCTAAAAGATCATATAAGGTCTTATACATTTGGAGAGCAAATATGGTTAGCCTTAAAGTTTGTGTGCAATTTTAAATTGTATACAATTTTAACATTGCACATGAACTTTATGGCCACCTGAGTGTATTGTATTATAACACACTCTCACTCTTTCTGTATACATACACACACACACACGCATATGTGTATGTATATATATATATATATATATATATATATATATACATATATATGAATATATATGTATGTATGCATACAGACAGAGTGAGAGAGAGAGTGTGTTTCAATACAGAGTATAAGACAGATGAAGAAAAGGGTTCCCACAGATCAATGTGGTATTGGGTTCCGAAATAATTCTATGTCTATGCAGAGGAAAGAAGAAAAAAATTGTTGAGGGAGATGGAGAGGAAATAGCCCAGCAATGAGCATGATATCCTATATTTTAGAACTATATCAAATATATTGCATAGTTTTTACCTCATTCTTATCTCTTTTAAGATAAGAAGATTGATGAGAATTGGGATACATCTTTGTTTAACAAGTCAGTCTAATTTTTACCCAGTTTTACAGTATGAGATTTATTCAGTTGTGTTTCTGTTGATTTTCAACATAACATATAAAATTTCAGTTTTAAACATAGCAGTCATCATATCTTTGAAATATGAGCACTGTCCAATTCAGTTTTAGATTTTAGTTCTCTCTGGAACTTTGTGGAGAGTCTTTCAAAATAGCTATATGATTGAGCAAGTTTTACTTCTACAAACATCATTTGTATCAAATAATTTTGGAACATCTCTGTGACAGTTTTCATTTACCTGGGTGGAAATGAGAGATAAGGAAGTTATGCACTAAGGTACACAGTGAAGCACTAGGAATTCCTCATGAAATAAAGAGTAACCTAGGCCTTCAAACGAATTTGTATGTGTTTTGTTGATATTAAAAGCCTCTAAGCTCTGTTAATATTTTGACCTTGTTTATGGCGTTATATTTTTGTGTATTTATTTTAAAGTGTTCACTTACTTGTGGATTCAAAGCTTTGGACAAAGAGTAAGCACGGCTGCCTTACCAAGTGTGTCAAATGTACAAAAGTAATCTCATCAGCATGCTTTCCCTCTTCCTTTTCTGCCCTAAAGTATCTTTAATAATGTAAGAGAACTAAGTAAAGAGCCTAACCACTTTAAGTGTAAAGTTATTGCATGAAAAGAAGAGAAAACAATATCTTTCTTGGACAGTCCATAAAGCTTGGAGGAAGGAAAGAGGTTATTCAGTAAAATTCCAAGATCTTTCCTGGGATAGAAGCTGTGCTTCATTTTGTTAGGCATCTTTTGACATTTGAGAAAAGATGAGAAATGTCTTAATGGCAACTCTTTCAGTCATATTCAGCTCAGATTTCATCCACTTCCAGCCCAGGAATCTCTGCTGGAATTCCTTTGTGTTAGTTACTAAGGGAACAAGTGCCTCCTATCTTACATTTAGTACAATATTATTACAAGTGGATGAAGTATATGTATGACTTGTATAGTGGTTAACACTTAAAAAACAATGTATGATCTTTGCTTGGACTACATATTTTGATTCCAGTTTATTTATGGGTAGTGTTCACTGAGTCGTCTGTTGGAATGACAATTTCCATCTGTGCACAGATTTCCGTTTAAGCGGTATGTGCTCTTCAAGTTAGAACCAAGTTATTTTCATATCATCCATCAATAGGTAATAAATCTTATTTTCATTTCTACATCATAAATAGTCCATCCAATTTTCAATTTTAAATGCTATTTTACATTATTCCTAACACAATCTCAAGAACATCGTTTCCTTGGCATTCCAGAATGCAAATTTTAAAAAATTATTCAAGTGTGTTTATGCAAAGTATTTGACAATTTGTGGTAATGAAAAACGTCAATACCTCTGCAAGGCTTTCTACTTATAAAATTCACCCTAAGGAAATAGATGTAAGCTTGGAAGCAAAAATCTTAGTGTTTGATGATATTTTAATTTTTTTAATGTGACAAAGATCAGCAATAATTTTTTCTTTATGAAGATGAGAACATTTAAATTGTTATAATTTCTTTCCTGAGTAATATCATATCTATAATTGAATTGAAAACATGTTTACTAATTCACATTCGCTTATAAGCTTCCTATATGTGTATATAGCCGTATTTTCTGTTAAACTGACAGCTAAACTATCTCATTGGAAGTGTTGTCTTTCCTTTCTTTGTAGTATATACTGATTGTCATTACAGACAGCTAAGATAGGGATAGCAACTCCTTTTAAATATTCTTTAAAGTTACTTAAGTGGAACTTGTTATGCTACCAAAAATTTAATAAATTATAAAGATAAGCTTGGTCACACCGACTTGTTTGTTGATTACTCTGAGTTATACTGGTTAGATTTTGATCATTTTAGCACCTTTCTATAAGAACACATTTGATATTTTCAGTTAAATGTCTGTTTAGTCATTGAATCTTGTAACTCTATTGAAGTCAACTTTCTGGGTGAATTTTTTTTCATTTTCTTGATATAAATATGCTGCACCCCCAGCTATTACTCCCCCCTTTATCTTCCTTTGGAGCACCAATGGTAAAGAAAACATTTCACATTCCTGAGTCTCATTTTCACAAGTGTTATAATGATACTTCTCAAGCACCAATTTCACTGAAAATGGTGGGGTTCATTTTCAATCGTCATTACTTTGCATTTTTCAATTCCTGATAATTGTGATTTCAAAAGCAAACTTTCTCATTAGGGCACTATTTTTCCAGAAGTTACATTAGGAGAGCAGAATGCCAGACTCTTCTTACAAACCATACCACATCTCCTAACTCAGTATTGTTCAAAAAAACACATAATGCGATCATTTGCCATATGTAGTTTCCCGTTCTGGCAATCCAGAGGAGGGCAAGATCATCTCAGTCTCAAGATGATTGCCATAGTTAAGATCAGTTGTTACTTGCTGAAGATTCAATTCTCCCAATCATGGAAGCCTCTCCACATTGAACATTATTATCTTAGAAAACTAGCTAACATTTATTTTTATTAAACAATAGAAAATAAATAAGTAACCAGCTTATCTAGTAGAAGGATCTTATCTAGTGTGGCCCTTTAAGATAAATAGTTAACTAAATAATTTTATCTGTGATTTGGTTTGGGGGCACTGTGCAGAGTAGTGTATTCATGTATAATATTTAATTGCAAAAATTGAAACTAAAAAAGATTGAGACATGACAATGAAATTGAAATATTTTTCTTATTTAAAAAATGTAGTCAATTTCTGTTTTTGTTCATAGTAACGGAGAATAAAAACTGTCTGACAGAAGAAATTGAAAGTAAAATCTAATGAAGTACATACACTAAAAATAAATGTTTCTGATATTCAGAGAATTCATCCAATTCAAACTAAAACTCCTATTTTCTCTGGGATAAGTAAAGAACGTGTGCTCTCTTTCTCTCTCTTCATACTCCTCTTTTTATTTCTCTTTAAACTTTTCTTAAAATTTCTAATGAGAAGAGATTATGGTTCTTTTCTTTAGAACTTTTTCCTAAGTAGTTTAATTTTACTTTCAATAATGAAGTAAAATCAAGTCATCCCATGTTTCTGCTGCTCCATTAAAATACGTGTGCATGTTTTCTTGACATATTTCACTTAGTGGGAGAGTAACTAGAAACAGTCATGTCAACACAAAGTCTACATTTTCAGAGCTGATTACTCATCTGTGTTCCAAAACTATTTTCTTTTCTAAGTCATCACTGGCACATCGCTATTAAAATTTTGATTTTTCTAAAACTGAACTTACTCTTTTTTCCCAATTAATATGAGGGTACACATTTTTAGGTTATGCTGTTCTCACTTTCAAGGTAAAGTTCAACTTGTAGAAGAGCCCCTCACCCAGGGAGCAAGCTGAACTCTCTCCCATTGTACACATCAGGTGATATCCTGCCAGATGCCTTCTCTCCTCCCACCAATCACCCTCCACTCCCCCTCCTCTTCCCCTCTCCCTACTCCTCCCACCCTCTTACTAGACTATATTTGTATTTTATCATTCTTATGAGCTCCTCATTGTTTGTGTATTGGTTCCCATTCTGGAGACTGTCTGCTTGCTTGTTTGTGGTACCCTTAGCTGTGCAGAAACTTTTTAGCTTGATCAAACCCCAGTTATTTATTTTTGCTGTTGCTAAAACTGAATTCATTCTCTCCTTTTTGTTGTGTTCAAGAATAAAAGGGGAAACTGGGTTAATCATTTTAAATGCTGAAGATAAGCAGAGTACCTTAGATGAATGATGCAGAGTTTAACTTTTCACCTATAGTTTTCTTATCTAGATAAAGAAAATAACAATACCTGAGTTAAAGTTATAAAAAGAAAAGCTCTTCTAAAGGACCAATAAAGTAAAGTATGATATATGCATGTGCTTCATAAACAAACAACCAAAAAAAACAAAACAAAAAACCATGATGCAAGTAAAATATATGCTTGCTTGTATAATAAAAGCATAATTGTTTTAAGGGACAGTAAATGTGTTAGAGATTCTACAATTACTATTAGTCTCTTATTTTTAAGTAAGCATTATTTTTAGAGAAATTCAGATTCACAGCAAATTGGGTGGGAATTAAGAGTGTTTCTATATAGAAACTGCTCCTATACACATACAGACTCCCAAGCATGGCCTTTCACAGCCACTGAGGTACTTCTTTCCATTAATGAATCTGTATTACCACATTATCATCCAAAGTCTGCAGTTTAATTTAGAATTCATTCTTGATGTTGTGCACTTTGTGGATTTCAACAAATGTACAATGAGATGCATTCACCATTACAGTGTCTTGTAAAGTAGTTTCACTGCCATAAAATTTGGTCCTCTGCTTATTCTTCCCCCCTCCTCTCTAAACTTTGACAATTAGTCATCTTTTTATTGTTCCATTGTACTGGCTTTTCCAGAATATCATAAGGTTGAAACACACATTTTGCATGAGATCAGATAAGTTTCTGGATAGGCTTCTTTAGACAGATAGCAACATGCATTTACATTTCCTTCTTGGATTTTCATACCATTATAACTCATTTCTTTTTAACACTGAATAATAATCCATTGCCTGGATGTACCACACATTATTTATCCATTCACCTGTGCAGAACATCTCAATTGCTTCCAAGTTTGGCAATTATGAATAAATCTGCTGAAAACATTAATGTGCAAGTTTTTGCATGATCATTTTTTTCAACTCATGTGGGTAAAGATCAAGAAGTGTGGTTGCTGAATTACATGGTAAGAATATGTTTTTCTAGGGTGGCTGTATCACTTTTCATTTCTACCTACAAAGAATGAGAATTCCTGTTGCTCAGTATCTTTCTCAGCATTTGGTGTTGCCAGTTTTCTGGAACTTTGTTATTCTATAGGCAGACTGTGGCATTTCATTGTTATTTAGACTTTCAGTGCCTTAATGATGAATGGTGTTAAAGATCTTTGTATAGGCTAGGAACTGAGGCCCATGCTTGTAATCACAGCACTCTGGGGGATGGGGGGGGGCAAGGTGGGAGGATCCCTTAAGCTCAGCAATTCAACATCAGCCTAAGCAACAGCCTGATACCATCTCTGCTAAAAATTGAAAAATTAGCCAGGTGGTGTGGTGGGCACCTGTAGTCTCAGCTCCTCCGGAGGCTAAGGCAGAAAGAACACTTGACCGAGAAGTCTGAAGTTGCTGTGAGTTATGATGATGCTGTGCCTCTCTAGCCTGGGCAACAGAGTGACAGTCTGTCTAGAAGAGAAAGAATCTTTTGTATATATTCACTTGCTACATGTGTAATTCCTTTGATGAAAGGTATGTTTGAATTTTTGAACCATTTTTTAATCTTGTTTCTCATTTTTTATTGCTGAGTTTGAAAATTTTTGGTTATACAAGTAGTTCTTTATCACATATGTCTCTTGACAACAGTGTTTCCTAGTCTGGGATCTGTATTCTTATTACCTTTACATTGTCTTACAAAGAGGAAAATTGTTTAACTTCAATAAAGTCCACTTATAGTTTTTTTCATTCAATTCTTTCTTTCTAAGACCAACTGGCTGTACTTATGTAGGGCTGTTTCTGGGCTCTCTGTTCAGTTACTTTGATCCATGTGTCTATTCCTTGTCCAATACCACGCTGTCTTGAGCACTGTAGCTTTGTAGGAAGACTCCGGGGGTTAGTGTCAATTCTCTTACTTCATCCTACTTGTTCAATATTGCGTCACCTATCTTTCATATAAAATTCAGAATAAGTTTTTTTAATATCTGAAGATTATTTTCTGGATTTTTATAGTGATAATATTAAATCTACAGATCAAGTGAGGACAAATTGACATCTTATAAATATTGATTTTTTTTCTATCCATGAATATGGACTATGTCTTCATTTATGTCATTATTTTTAAAAATATTTTTTGTCAGAGTTTTATTTTTTTTTATATATATCTTGTACATAATTTGTTTGATTTATACCTATGTATTTAGTAGGATACTACTGTAAATGTGAATGTTTTTAATTTCAAATTTCAGTTGTTCATCATTAGTATATATGTGTCATTACAAAAGTTTTGAGATATACAAAAATCTGTATAGACAGAAACCATTGAAACCCTCGGAGCAACACCAATACCAATAAGCTGAGCAAGTTGAAACTTGTATGTGTGAATAAGAAAGGACACACACTGTTCATAATGTTTCTTGGGAATGTAATAACGGACCATCAGAACACTGTCTTCTCAAAACATTTGCAGTGACCTATAAGAATGTGATTAACTTTGGAATTTTAACTTTATATCCTGCAACCTTACTATAATCACTTACTAGAATTATGGTTGATATTTTGGATTTTCTATAGTGACATCTCAATAAGGACAGTTTTATTTCTTCCATCCCAGTTTGTATTACCATTTTCCCCCTTCCTTTCTTATTATATTTGGTGGGAGTTCCAATCTGATATCGGAAAATAGTTGTGAGAGGCAATATTCTGGCTTTGTTCTTGATATTTGAAGGAAAGATTTGAATTTCTCACCATTAAAAGTAAGAGGTTAGCTGTAGATTTATTGTAGATGCTCTTTATTGAATTGAAGAAATTCCTCTATCCATAGTTTGCTTACAATTTTCATCACTAATGGGTGCTAGATTCTGTCAAATGCTTTTTCTGCATCTATTGATGCAATCAGTCAATTTTTCTTCTTTAGCCCGTTGATGTTGTGTATTACACTGAGTGATTTTTGTATGCTGAAATATTCTTGCTTACTAGGGATAAATCAGATTGACTGAGATAAATAAATCCTCATATACTTTCTTAGATTTGCTTTGATAATACTTTGTTGAGGATTTTTGCATCTATGTTCTTGGTCTGATATTTTTAATGTATTTATTTGAATCTGATATTGATTATTCCATTTTTATAATAAAGGCAGGAAACCATTTTGATGGATGGCAGCACAAATGACATCTAGTCAAGTCATTCCGTTCATACACATTGTCTGCAGATTGCCATTACAGAAGCAGGTGAAAAGGTAACATCATGGGTCATGAGGGAAATACCAACCTAAATAAAAATGAATTACCACTACACACCTGTTAGAATGGTAGAATTCCAGAACCCAGACAACCCCAAATGCTGACAAGGGTATTGAGCAGCAAGAATGAGAAATTAGGGATGCAGAATGCCACAGTCACCCTAGAAAAGTATTAGCTAGTTTCTTACAA
Source organism: Loris lydekkerianus (assembly GCA_963574355.1). Classification (NCBI taxonomy): domain Eukaryota; kingdom Metazoa; phylum Chordata; class Mammalia; order Primates; family Lorisidae; genus Loris; species Loris lydekkerianus. The sequence goes on along the minus strand of CAUYPK010110273.1, from coordinate 36,321 downwards.
AAACAAACATTCTCTTGCTGTGTGATTCAGCAATGGTGGTCTTTGATATTTACTCAAACCAGTTGGAAATTTACATCTACACAAAAACTTGCATATGAAAGTTTCCTGCATGTTTATTAACAATTGCCAGACATAGAGGCAACCGAGGTGTCCCTCACTTCACTAGGTGAATGGAAAATAAACTGTGGTGTATCATTTGTAACAACGGAACATTATTCAGTGCTAAAAAGAAATAAGCTTTCATGGCACAAAAAGCCAAGAGGAAAGTTGAAGGCACTATACTAATCTAAAGAAGTCCATCTGCAAGCCCATCTGGAATCGTGTATACGTGATTGAACTACATGGCATTCTAGAAAAACAAATACTATAAGAAAAAATAAAAAGATCAGTGGTGACAAGTGTTTTGTGAAGAGGGAGGGAAGAACAGAGCACAGAGGACTTTCACGGTGGTGAAACTACATTATATGACACTATAATGGTGAACACGTCTTCACACCCACAGAACTTACAGCACCAGGAGTAGACCCTCATGTAAACTATGGACTTCAAATAATAATGTGTTAATGTAGGTTCATGAATTATAATAAATGCATCACCTTAATGAGAGATGTTGATAAAGGGGAGGCTACATATGTGAGGACAGAGAGGGTAATGGGAAATTTCTGTAGCTCTACAAATTTGGCTGTGAACCTAAAATTGCTCTGAAAACTTTAAAATAATTATTTATCTTTTTTTCTCAATTTCTGAGAATGTCCTTGTATGTTATAGGTCCTCAATTAGTGTTTCATGAATATTCACTCAACCAGACTAAGTCAAATAAGCTATTTTTTAATCTCAATACTGAAAATTATCTTCACTGAAAACAAAGAGAGTGACAATTTCTTTTCTTTTCTTTTCTTTTCTTTTCTTTTCTTTTCTTTTCTTTTCTTTTCTTTTCTTTTCTTTTCTTTCTTTCTTTCTTTCTTTTTTCTTTTTTTTTTTTGTAGTTTTTTGGCTGGGGTTGGGTTTGAACCCGCCACCTCCAGCATATGGGGCAGGCGCCCTACTCCTTTGAGCCACAGGCACTGCCTGAGAGTGACAATTTCTTTACCTGACATTTTTCCTTTTTGGCAAAATCAGGACAAAGTGGATACGTATATGGAGATTTTTGTTTCTCCAGAGGATTCACTGGTATAACTATGTCAAGGATATGTTATAATGGAACCACTGGATAAGAATGTGCAGTGATCCTCTAACTATCAACCTCGTCTCAAAAAAAAAAAAAAAAAAAAGAGAGAGAGAGAGAAAGCGAGAGAGCGAGAGAAACAAACAGAAAAGAAAACTTTTGTTTAATAAGACATCCTTTTTTACTTTCCTCTCCTCAAACATGTTGAGAAGGCTGATAGAAATTCTTTTTTGCCAGTGCCAATGAGGGTCACCTCAATGGCTGTAACACTGGAGGATATAAGGAGAGAAAGAGAAACCTGGACACAATTTAACTTGATTGCTTTATCTATTCTTTTTGTTCATTAATGAACAGATACAGGTTTAACTTGCTATTACATATATCAAACTCTAAATAAAGATATAATTCTAATTCAAGTTGAACTTGCTTGTTTAACTTGCTATTACATATATGAGACTCTATATAAAGATCTAATTCTCTTTAGAGAGATAATCGATTGGGAGGAAATTTGGAAATACCTGATATATATTTGTCCTATTTATTCCTATAAATCCAGCGAGTTTTTCTTTGGTCAATAAAACTATATTAAGGCTGAGAACATTATTAACTCTTAGAAAAAAAAACATTATAATAATAGTTTTCCTGATAAATATCATTTTCTGCTTTGTTATAATGAATTATCTAAGGTATTTTCTTCTTGCTAAAACACAAAACTATTTTCTTGCTAACCTTTGGAGTAAACTTTTATTATTTTATTATTTATGTATTTATTGTTTCACATATTCCATATTTTTATTTCCCATTAATATGAGGTACACATTTTTAAGTTACATTGTTCTCTCTTCCAAGGTAAAGTTCAAATTGTAGAAGAGCCCTTCCCTCAGCAAGGCGTGCTGAATACCCTCACACTGTGCACATTAGGTGAGACCCTACCAATTACGCTTCTTTCTCCAGCCAATTACCCTTCCCCCCATCTTCTCCTTGTCATTTGCAGACTATGTTTTTGCTTTTTCATTTGTGTGGGTATGTTTGTTAATCCATTTATGGGTTGATGGGCATGTGAATTGCTTCCATGACTTGGCAATTATGAATTCAGCTTCAATAAACACTCTGGTGGGAATGTCTTTGTGGTAAATAATTTTTGTTCTAGGGTAAAGACCTAGTTAATAGAATTTCAGGATCAAATGGAAATTTAACTGTCAGCTCTTTAAGAATTCTCTATAATTCCTTCCATAAAGGTTGTATTAGTTTGCAATCCCACCAGCAGTGTAGAAGTCTCTCTTCTCTTCACATCCATGCCTGCATCTGCAGATTGGGACTTCGTGATGTGGGCTAATACTGCTGGAGTTAGGTAATATCTCAGAGTGGTTTTGCATTTCTCTGATGATTAAAGATGATGAGCATTTTTTCATGTGATTTTTGGCCATTTGTCTGTCATCATCAGAAAAGTTTCTGTTCAAATTTCCTGCCCACTTATAAATGGGGCTTTTTCCTCTTTTCTTATTAGTTTGAGTTCTCTGTAGATTCTAGTTATCAGGCCTTTGACAGATTTGTAACACGCAAAACTCTTCTCCCATTCTGAGGACTGTCTGTTTGCTTTGGTTGTGGTCAACCTTTGGCTGGAAGTCCTCGCCATTGAGATGAGACAAGAGGAGGAGATCAAGGGAATCAGTCAAACTCTCTCTCTTTGTGGATGACGTGATCTTATACATGGAAAACGCCAGGGACACAACTACAAAGCACTTAGAAATGATCAAGGAATATAGCTATGTCTCAAGATACAAAATCAATGCCCACAAATCAGGAGAGTAGACTTTTAAAAACAATCTCACTCTCATTCTCTCTGTCTCTAGCTGGAAAGCCCTAACTATAAACACTACCGTAAAGGTGAAGTGTGGCCTTCATGCTCAACAGTATAGGGAACAGTATAGGGAATTCAGTTTATTGAAGCTGAATTCATAATTGCCAAGTCATGGAAGCAATTCACATGCCCTAAGTGAATGCTAAGGCTGAGGTCGCTATGGCACTTCAGATGAGCAAAATCACTGATTCTGTACACCACTTCTTGCCAAAAGACTGGCCAAATTCTAGTTATTTGCAGCTTCCTATCTCTCATTTCCTTCAGAATGTGAAGGAAGGCATAGTCGTTTCTAATTCTACAGCCTCTGATAATATTGCAGCTCAGCCTCTTTTCCACAGGAAGCACAATGTTGAATGGTTTTTGCCTAATCTATAGGTTTACTGATTTTATGTTCCTATGCAGTCAGGCCAACTCAGTTTATGGTAAAGGAGTCTTTTTCTTGCTAACATTATATCCAAGTGCAACTGACATTCTACCAAATTGTTTATTCATATTTCCAGTTTTATTTAAAAGAAAAATCTTAAGCCAAGCATCATTTCCTGATAAATACTAGGATTTTGTTCCAAGTAAACTCAACCTCTATGTTTTGACTCTCTAGGATTAATTTTGTAACAGTGGCATAGGTTACTATGTATCAAAGAAATGAAAGTGAACCTGACAGCTTGCTCTCTAATTGAATAGCAAATGTAGCATATTGTCTTGGATAGAGAGAGAATTTGGAAAGAGTCATTTTAAATATTTAAATAGAATGACAAGCCAACAACAAATATTGTGTTATATTAATATAACTAATTTGTTATTTGCAATTAAATAAAATTTAATCTACTGAATCAACAATTTGGATGGTCTGTTGTTTTTGTTTTTCAAGTTGTATTTTATTTTTAAAGACCAAATAATAATTGAATACATTTCTAGAGTACAATGTGATTTTTTTTTTTCCAGATTAATACAAGATTACATACATTTAGGTTACATTGTTTGTGTTTCAACCAGCATATGAGCCCTATATCCCTATATTATACAGACGGATGACAGCTTACCACTGCCCTCCCCTTTCCTTCCATCCCTTTCCTCCCTCCATCCCCTTCTTGAATTTACTTATTTATTTTTTTGAGATAATTTTATTATTTTTTTTAATTTATTTTTTTATTATAGATAAAAATATGCATCATAGATGTGGCCCAACCCACATCTCCCTCCACCTAAACCTCCCCCCTTCCTTCCCCTTCCTTGGTCCTTTCCCCATAGTCTTGAGGTATAGTTGGGTTATAGCCTTCATGTGAAAGCTATAGTTTAGATTCATAGTATGGCTGAGTACATTGGATAATTTTTCTTCAATTCCTGGGATACTTTGCTAAGGAGAATATGTTCCAGTTCCATCCATGTAAACATGAAAGAGGTAGAGTCTCCATCTTTCTTTAAGGCTGCATAGTATTCCAGGGTATACATGTACCACAGTTTGCTAGTCCATTCGTGGGTCAATGGGCACTTGGGCTTCTAGCATGTACTTTTTAAAACATTTGTTTTTTGAGAAAAAAAAAATGATTTGCCAGGAAGGATGTAGCATGTATTATATACTAACCTTACTATCTGACTTCTATAAATTATTAAAAGTAAAAATAGAAAAATTTAAAGTGCCTTACACAAATGGCTGCAGCTCATCACTCCTTTTCATATGTAACCATTTTCCAAGTGACTTAGCGGAGCCATTTACATTGTGAATAGGGCAGGGCTTCATGACTCATATTTTAATTCTGGTTGCAATTATGTGACTTACTCTAGCCAATGGGGTGTTAAAAAATGTGACAAGTAGATTCATAAGAAGCTCTTTCACAGTTGGGTTTCTTTCTTACCTTTTAACATAGCTATGAGAGTAAGCCCCGGGAACCTATTGAAGAATGAGAAACTCACAGACACATTTAAGTATTCCAGTCATTATAGTTAAAGCTCTCCTAAATCAGTCAACAACCAGCCAACATCAAGGTCTCAGTAGAGTCATATAGCCTTGGATAAATTGAGTAAAAGGCAAAAATATATCTTTGAAGGAAGCTATAGTGCAAATAATTACATTACACTGTATGTGAGAATATGATGGATTCTCATTAGAAGTGTAATTATCAGGACTACCAGATGGAGAGATACTAAAGATTAAGAAGTCACAGAGTTTATTAAATTCAGGGAGGTATTAGAACATGAATAATTTTTAGGAAGTTTGGTTTCTAGATTCCATTTTACATAACATTTTACGAGTATTTTCTCAATTACTTTATAGAATACCATATAAAACTATTCTTTAAGAAAATGCTAGAAACATTTCTGATACGAGCTAAGCATTCTACTCAATAAGAGGAACTTTCCATAATCCCATCAAAAAGACCCCCCCCTCAAATCTCCTGTTCCTAATAATTCTAGCATAACAAATCTTAAATTTGTCATCAGTACACAAAATAAAAATAATCAAAATTCATGAGTGTGATCTCAGAAAAGATCATCCATTTAAGAGTTTATAGTAGTTCCTTCCATATTCTTGTCAACTATAAAAATCCACCCTCTTAAATCACTAAGGATAAAACAGCTGGGGTTGCAGGTCTTTGTGCCTTTTTACTGAACTATTCTTCCAAATATGAATAATAGTCAAGCCAAGAATCAAATCAAAAACTCAATACCATTTACATTAGCTGCAAATAAAATAAAATACTGAAAAGTAAACTTAACCAAAATGTGAAGGATCACTACAAGAATAACTATAAAATACAAATGAAAGAAATCACATATAACATAACAAAAAAAAAAAAAATCTCCCACTTATAAATTGAGATCCGATTTGTTAAAATATCCATACTGTCCATGCTGGTGTATATCTCTAAAATGTTTTAGAGATCTAATGCAATCCCCATCAAAATACCAATGTCATTTCTCACTTATCTGGAAAAAAAGTAATTCTAAACTTCATATGAAAACAAAAAAGAGCCTGAATAGCCAAAACAAACATAGGAAAAAGGAACAAATATAGAAGGATCACATTACCTGACTTCAAACTACACTACAAGCCTATAGTAACCCAAACAGCATGGTACTAGAATAAAAGTAAGACACAGACCAATGAAATAGAATAGAAAACCCAGAAATAAACACACACTGGGGAAGAAATGCTTTACTCAATAAAAAAGTGCTGAAAAATTGAATAGTTACACATAGAAGAATGAAATATGATTCTTACTGCTCCCTACATACAAAAATTAACTCAAGATGGACTAAACACTTAAATGTAATATCTGAAGCCATACCATTTGAGAAGACATAATAAAATCTCTTCCATACATGACTGTAGACAAAGAATTTATGACTAAGACCTTAAAGGCAAATATAGCAACAACAAAAATAAATAAATGGGACTAATTTATATTTTAAAGTTTCTGTATAGGAAGGAAAATAATCAAAAGAGTAAATAGAAGACCTATAGAATGGAACAAAATGTTCATTAACTATGTATCTGACAAAGGACTAATATCCAGTATCTTCAAAGAACTCAAACAAACCAACAAGAAGAAAACAAATAACCTCATTAAAAAGTGGGCCTGAGTTCCCACCTGGAAATAATGAGCAACAGGATGGTGTACTCCCTTCAAGTATGCCTCAAACTCACCCAGGCATTACTTTGGGGGTTTGAGGCTTGACATATCCTTCAGGACTTTAAGAGATTGCAAGGCCCAGAATAGTGCAGCTGCTCTCAGGTGACCAAGGGCTTCACTACCCTTCTCTCATTTGAATATATGTACATATATTCAATATATACATATATACATATGAATATATGTACATATATTCAATATATATATATGCAATATGCAATATATATATATGCAATATGCAAGTTTGGGGATTCCAAACTTGGTTATGAAAATGTCTTTTACCCTTAGGGTTTAAAGGAGAATACTACATTTTCCTGCATTATTTTATCAATTACATTCTCATAATGGGATCTATTCCTCTTTCTTTCTTTCTTTTTAAATTTTTTTTAGATACTCTTGCTTTGTCACCCTTGGTAGAGAGACACATTGCTTCCGTCCTTGGCATCACAGCTCACAGCAACCTCAATCTCTTGGGCTCAAGTGATCCTCTTGCCTCAGCCTCCCAAGTAGCTGGGACTACAGGTGCCCACCACAATACCTGGCTATTTTTAGAGAAGGGGTCTTGCTCTAGCTCAGGCTGGTCTTGAACTCGTGAGCTCAGGCAATCCACCTGCCTCGGCCTCCCAGAGGTGCCTTATTTTTGATGGCAGAGTGCAGGAGATGGGAGGGAGAGCTTGGTTAGGGAAGGACGTCCAGGGTAGACTGTTTCATACCATGTACCTCAGGAAGGAGAACCAAGGGCAAGACCGGCTGAACTGAAAATGTAGAGGATGAAGTTTAAAACAGGAAAGCAGAATCTAAATCCTACAATAAAGAAATGTCAATTAGGCAAGTCAAATAGTTTTTATGAGTTCTACTGATTCACGTATTAGTAAGTAGACTGATATGTCATTCTGTTAAGTGTTTTGCTCCTCATATATGTTTTCCTAATTTTCTTTCTCTTCCTAAAAAATAGGGTAAATTAATATCGATATAAACAGGACAGAACATGAATGCCTTTGCTGAGGGCCTGGGTATTATCCAGTTCCTGGTGCTAAATATTATCAGAGAATAAGCATCAAAACAAAATTCATCTAATAATTTCTGTAATAAATTGCCTTGAACATAATTCATATCCTTACTGCTTCCAAATTCTTGAAAAAAAGGACTTATGAACAACATTTTTCAAATGTGGGAGAGGGAGGAGTTTGTCTAAAAAACACTTCAGAATTTATGTTTACACAGTGTCCTGAGTACTGTTATTCATACTTTTTACTAAGTCAATTATTTATATTAATAAGGTATCACACTGTTATTGCTATTGCTATATATAAATTTTATCATGTATATTTGAGGCATACAACAAATGTTATGGGAAATATATAGTAAGTAACATATCATTTCCCATAGTTACTCTTTTGTGACAGGAGTGGCTAAGATCTACTCATTTAACAAATTCCTAAAACACCATACAATATTATTAATCATGGTCCTAGGGTTGTACATGACACCTCTACTCTAGACTAGTTTATCCTACATAACTGCTACTTTTAATTCTCTGACCTACGTCTCCCCATTTTGCTCTCCCTCAGTAACTGCTGCACTATTTTTACTGCTTGTTATTATCAGAGATAGCCTGGAAATGATGGTGTGGTGGTCATGGAAGTTATCCCATGGCATGTCACGTCTTACAGCCATTGCCAAAGTCATTACTACTCTATAACTAATTCTATCCTTGAGCTAGTTAGATTATAAAATATCTGTACCTATTCTATATGCATTGAACTTGGGTGAGTAGACCTTGGTCTCAGAGCTTATTTAGAGTTCGTAACTAATCAGTTAGAAGCCACTGAAAAGCAGTCTTGGAGTTGAATTCTCTGTTACCTTGCATATATTTAATCTCATAAAGAATCAGTTATCTCATTTATAGTGGGATGGTTACTTTTTTCACCCTTGAGGATTAAATGTGATAATAGAAATTAAGAGCTTATCCAATAGGAATGATTCAACAAATAGCTGGCAATTAATGATAGTTTTAATACTATCACTAACAACAACAAAAAAAAATCCAAATTATTTACCTTTAATGCCACCTTCCTGTCCTACGATGATTTTATAAATGTTTGCTTTTTTGTGTAAGAAATTGCATAGTATCTTTCCCCTACCTGTAACATTTGCTTTTTTTTTTTTTTTTTTTTTTTGAGACAGAGTCTCACTTTATCACCCTCAATAGAGTGATATAGCACCATAGCTCACGGCAATCTCCAACTTCTGGGATTAGTCAATTCTCTTGCCTCAGCCTCCCGAGGCAAGCTGGGACTACAGGCGTCCACCATAATGCCCAACTATTTTTTTGTTGCAGTTTGGCTGGGGCCAGGTTTGAACACACCACCCTCAGTATATGGGGCCAGCACCCTACCCACTGAGCCACAGGTGCCGCCCAACATTTGCTTCTTTAGTAGATTCAGAGAGATTGTTTTCAGTTCAGAATGTACTTTATCTTCTATCCATCAAGACAGTTTACTCATCCTGCCTAGTCCACCCTTATTTCAAAATCCATCCATTTCTACCTGCTCATGATAACTTCAGTAGACTTGAAAACTGAGTGTGAAATGGAAACAGATCTTTGCAGTCGTTACAGTGACAAGTTGTACATACCTGTAAAAATAATGACCACTGAATAATTAATGAGTAACTGTTTCATGGTGAGAATGTACAGCTCCACTTAAAGCAATGAGGAAACTATTATGACATATGCTTTTTGTACTAAAATTAATTCTGATTCTAGCTTTTGTACTAAAATTAATTCTGATTCTGTCCCCATCTTCCTTTTCCCTGTTATCTGATTTCCATTTTGATATATAATCTTACATCTAAAACCTTTCCCTTATATCCATTGTATATCTAATGCTAAGGAATTAATTATCAATGGACACATTTGACCCTCAGCATAGTGGAGTAGTTTGTCTCTTCCATGCCCCTCCTCTCATAAAACCAGGGACTGGGGAAGGGTATTGTAGATTGAAACCCAGTCCAGTCCGATTTCACGGCCCATGTCCTTCCCTGTGGTCCCTTCCACTCTCACTTTGCACAGTTTGCAATGAGTCATGTTGACTTCAGATGTAAATTCCTAGGGCCTGAACTATATGGTACATGTGTGTCCTGGACTGTAGGAGCACGAAGCACAGGTATCTAATTCATGCCTGCACACGATGCCCAGGTCAGTGGCTAGATGAGGTTTCTTATACTTGCAGAATAGGGAAGGATTTTAGGAAGTAATTGTATTTCCTATAATAGCAGATAAAAATGTATAACTTAGGCATCTCGAGGCCTGTCTGGGGCAATTTTTCTTGAAAGAGTCTGCCCATGAATGCTCAGGTCGACTGAGAACATTAGTGAAAAGAGGCGTATAATGCAGACACAAAGGCCTGTGTACAAGGGACCACCCCAGGGGAGCCACAGGCACCGACTACAGCAAGGAAACTTCATTGAAGGGCCCAGTGAAGAAGTTTCTCAAGAGCAAGAGTCAGTCTCCTACATCTGCCAGAGCCGAGGAAAGACAGAACCTTCCCTCTGAAACTGGAACTGATCATCCAGTGGAAGGAACGTGTTGATTACAAACTTGAGATAATTCTGTTGACAAAATGCCTGGAGGACTTTTGACTGAGTGTAAGCAGATGGTTTTCAGGATCTGTCTAAAATGTTATTCAAGGATAGAGAATGAAGGCTGGAGAGTGTTTAGGCAGGCAGTGAGCAGGAGGGATGCTGCATCTGACTGCACTCTGAGATGCCCTGTACTTTTAGCATATGCTCAAGTCATTACGTATCAATCTTATTTAATATGGAATGTGGATATATTTTTTATATCTTTTAGGGTGGATCCTCCAAAATTAGGGATCACTTACAGCCTAAAAACTGTCTCTTTTAAGTCATTTAAATTCAAAATGATGACAAGATAAAGTAGCAGATTGAAGCCTGGAAACTGGCCCTAGTTCTGCAAGGCTCAGAGCCACCCACTCACCGTGGACAAGGGACTTCAGTGAATCACCCCCACTTCCCATCCAGATTTATTTAGGCAACAATAGTGACTTCCAAAATTAAGGAATCCCCCGGAAAAAAAATGCTATTTCAAATCATGCATTTTACTTGAAATATTTTTCGCAGCATACCAAAAATTATTATATTATGGTTCACATACAGTTTTTGAAGATGTATTGTCGTAGAATATTTCATCACAATTTCCATTCCCTTCCAAGGTACATTTTCAGTTGCTAAGGAACCAGATTTCACAGTCATGGCTATCTAGCAATACCATATGTGTATAATGTCAGAATAATTACGTGAAAGCTGCTGTGAAGGCAAACATCATGGACGTTAGAAATGAGAAACAAATTGATTTGATTGATGCCTACGACCATAATACAAGGTCTAGTTCTCCACTGAAATAAGTGCTTTATCATAAGATGAACATTAAATATTTAGTTTACCATTCTTCCTCACTTCCCCCAGCCCAAGTTAACACAAATCTAGAACATAGGAGGCACACAAATATATCTGCTGAAGGAATAAAGGCATTTCTTCTCATAATTACTCCAAGGCAGAATACTTTCTCTAAGACTCAAACAAGATAGATCTCTTAGGGGAAGCAATGAAATGACAGTAAGAGAACTATGAAGAAAAATTTGCATTCGTAATATTCTCATTCTGCAGTCTTCCATAGTGTTTTGATAACAGCCAAATTGTGGGAAATTAGTTAAGTGCCACTTCAATTTTGTGTCTTATGAGTTCTATCTTTGTGAAAATCATGGCTTATAAAAACAAGAGTACAAAGAAAAACTGTTGTTTTATTTAATAACCACTTACATCTGAGGCCAAAGGAATTACTAGCCCAAGTCTTTGGGGCTAGCCTTGGGGCTCAGTTTTTCCATCTCTAAAGAAAGATATATATATATAATAAATATACATACATACATACACACAACAATTAAGATACTATAAAGATATCTCTATCTATCTATATCTATGGTCAACCTATTATTGCCTCAACTTACCAAAATATCTGTTTCATTTCTGCTTTCTGGATGAGATGAAACACAGTTACAGGCATTTTCAAGTCAGTGTAATAAAAAGTGATGTACAATCAGAAAACTGAATTGTGCAAATATTGATGTCACGATCCTTGGCAGAGCTTGGCAGAGGCTTAGACATAAAAGATTCCTTATACATTTTTATGTATTCGGTTCTATATCTCTTAGTTATATACTGCACATTTCCAATAAAGTTCTAAAACGTCTTTTGTTATTTGTACATCGTTGAGTAAGTTATTATTTCATATCCTCAAATATTAATGAGTTCCCTAGTTTAATGATGGTTTTTAATGCCCCGGGCTTACAAGTGGTTCTACAGTTTGTTTTTGGAAATGTTCGTCTCAGCAGGCTGACTTTCACCTTTTAAGAGAAGTATTTAACTTCTGTTGGTTTTCAGTGAAAGCAATATAGCTTAGAGACACACTAATTTTAATTATTTTTCACCTAACATTCTCTACCGTACTGTACCAAGGGTTGTATTAAAGTCCCATCCTTCCATCTGCTGCTCTTGCTGTCTGCATTCAGTTTGTAATTTTACAAAACAATAGAAATCAAGTTCTTCCGGCATAATAAACTCCTGTGGTTTCAGCCCTGAAGCTTGTTCTCTGCATACTTACGGATTTCTTTTTACTTCGTTTTCGAATGACTGCACAGGGTCACCTGGCAGCCTGTGATCAGAGCACATTATTCCCTATGCTCGGCCCTATCTCCTCAGTCCTTTTGTCTTCTCTGTGAAGGTTATAAGTAATTCTTTAAGATTCTGGAATCTAGACATGCTCATTAGATATTCTCTTTTCTCCCTATATCTAATCAACTGTTAAATTAGGTGGGCCAGTAATGAACCCAATCTAAAACATCACAAAAGTTAAAATATTATTTGATAAGAAACTTTTCCTGGGAACTACAAAATTGTCAATACTCTCACATGAAAGATTGTCTGTGATGGTGAAGTGAGGGAGGAGTGGGCTTTGTAGGCCACTGACCACCTTGAAATGCCAGATCTACTGCATAAACACGTCTGAAAATCAATCCATTTCATGTCTCCAAACTCAGTCTTCTTAAAGGATAGGGATAGTAACACCAACTCATATAGTGATGTGAAGATTAGGTGGAATATTTAAAGAACGTATCACAGAAATTCTGTTAATCATGGAGAAAAATTCTGTTAATCATGGAGAATTAAACATATATTTTTATCCCCTCTGCCTCTCCAAAACTTGAATAAAATGACAGTCAATAGAATGAAACTATTTATACTCCAGAGGGGCAAAAAGAATAGGAGAGAGGTTAACTGCAGGGGAAAGATTGGGGATGAATAGTAATTGCCCCCCCCCCCCCCCGCCCTTCTCTCTGCTCTGTTAGTGGACGTGAATGGGGGAGGTAGGAGGAGGAATTAAAAAGGAGAGATGACTCCTCATTCTGAGCAGCTGAAAATAAATGAATGAAAAGAGCATAGAAAACTAAATAAATTTAAAAATCAAAACACATATTAACTCCAGGAAAAAGAGAAAGTTGAATCATACAAAATGATTCAGTCTTATATAATGTCAACAAAAATACAATGATGCAAATGTCTACTACAAATTTTTACCTAAAAGGGATATATAATTATATGTGAATGCTGGGAATGTAAGAGAGCTAAATTCTAATCAAAATGTTTAGGCAACCAATTTTTAACACATAAAAAATAGCATAAGTAGGTTTTTTTTTTGTTTTTTTTTTTTGTAGGTGTTGTAAGTTTGTTTGGTTGCATTTTTAAAAAATAATATGTGAATGCAATACTAAAAAAAAAAAATCTCAGAGTTGAAAGTAACCTCTGTGGGAAGAATGAAGGGTGAAACAGTGACTATGCTTTTGCATTATAATCCTGGTATTACCATTTTTTAAATTGTGTATGAATTACTTTGAAAAAATATTTTTGTAGAAGAGTCTAGCAGATGCATAATATTCTCTCTGAATTATTCTTTATTTTCTTTTTATTAGCATCCTAATAAATATCACTTAGTTAGGCTATCATCAAATTAATAAACTTTTAAAACTGTATAGTGAAACAAAAAATTATGGTTAATTACCCCTTAACTCTGACTTCCATGAAAGTTAAGCCCTAACACAGACTCCCATGAAAGTTAACTGACAAGTGTTCTCAAGGCATAATTTTCTTTGAAAAGACTGAAAACTGAAACACAATAGTCAATGAACTTAGTTTAGAAGATCATCTCGAAGTCCAAGAGCGTATAAATCATTCAAAATGTAATTTTATTATTCATTATCCAAACAGTATGTCTACTACATTAATATTGTAAGTAGAACAATAGCGTAAAATCTGAATCAGCTAAAACTCTTGAGAACCAGAATCTACCAAATATACATCATCATATCTTCCAGACTCTCCCACCTGTCACCATCCTTCACCAAAAAAAAAAAAAAAAAAAAAAGACGACGATGACATTAGTTTTATTGGGTTAATTATGTGATCTTCTACTTGAGGTTGGGCAGGGTAGGATCCCTGATGGAGAACCCTAGGGAAAAGCTCCCCCAGGAGGTTGGTTCACTGTCAGACTTGAATAAAAAAAGAAGGCCCCAGGTAGAATCTGTGGGGCAGAAAAGCTTTTGGGAGAGGCAGAATTCAAGCTCTTAGGGAGGTAGTTGGATATGGAGGGACGAGATATTGAAGAAGGGCGTTTAGTACTTTTTTTGATGTAATATGCACTATAAACTCTTGCTCTGAATCCTCTAGACCACTGGTTCTCAACCTGTGGGTCACAACCCCTAAGACCATCGGAAAATACATCCTGCATATCAGATATTTACATTGCAATTCATAACAGTCACAAAATTATAGTTATGAAGTAGCAACAAAAATAATTTTATGGTTGGAGATCACCACAACATGAGGAACTGTATTAAAGGGTTACAGCATTAGGAACGTTGAGAACCACTGCAACATTATAAAACGTATACTATTCCTTAATTCATGGTGGCATCAAGCCTGCTTTCCCGGGATAGTTGGAAAATTTTGAGTCTCATGTCCTAAGTAGGGAAACCAAAAGTCCCAGTCTTATCCTGAAATCCCAATTTATATTTGCTCCAAATAGTCCTGAATTGGATGACAAAGTAGAAAGTCTCCCACATCAAAGGCAAGGTGTGGAGATGAGGCAGCTCTTAAAAACTGGGCAAAGAAAGCATTTTCTACTCAGCTAATTTCTTTACAGTAAGAATGTTTTTAAAATAAAATAGGCACATTAATTAAGTGAATTAAGCAATTCACTCTATCTTGGATGAGTCAGTAATTGGTACAACAATCATTGGGAGAATCTGAGGATTTGACAGTCATTAAGTTGACACAGGACGCCAGGTTGAGTAGCTCATGATGGTTAATGAACCTCATGTGGAAACAAAAATTTGTCTTGAGGTCAGCTTGATTTTTACTCATTTTTGCTGACTTCACAGAAAAGCGAGTTAAGTGTGCAGCTATGTGACGTCTTAGGTATGACCCCACCTCTCCACAATTACCGTATATACTTGAGTATAAGCCGAGTTTTTTCAGCACAAAATTTGTGCCGAAAAACCCGAACTTGGCACAAATTTTGTGCCAAAAAAACTCGGCTTATACTCGAGTATATACAGTAACTAGTGAATTGAAGGTGGAAGCAGTCTTCTCTGTAGTCATAGAATTTGCAAGGCCACATGTTCCTTTTTCTTCTAACTATCCTGTGTCTACTTTGTCAATTATTTTTCTTGTTAATTCAGCCCTTGAATTTACTTTAAATCTCATTTATAATATAGTTATTAGGTGTAAGGACACAAGATTCTTCACAATTTCAGGAGTTTGTCAGAGGATATGTGTCCTTCAAGCAAGCCCAGATTTATGACTTATCACTGAATTTTGGACACAAGTTAATACATTAATTGGATGTTGGACACCTTTATTAGATTATATTCCAACACATTAATGGCCAAGAAAGAAAATAGTGAAAAAATTATATTGCCACTTGCCTCTCTCATTGTCACAGTCATCAAAAAACTGACTGAAAGGGCCAAAGGGAAGCAGTAACAGGGAATAAAATTGCATCAGCACCAGAACCAGAAGTAACCAACCACATATTACAGACACATCTCAGTGCGAACAAAAACAAAGGAGATCACAGGGCCCTGCACAGAGTCTGCCTTCCTGAGAAAGCTGGCACAGTGCTGCAGAAAGCAAAAGAGGACATTCTCTACTTCTCTGTTATTATTCCCAGTTTTGAAGAAGCACCTGTTGGTGGTAGAGGTCCCTCCCAACCCACATGCTCTGGTAGCCAGAGTGAAATAGGAAGGAGCCATTGTTTCTTACTTTTCATTGTTAATTAAACAACTAATTACCTATAGTGATAATTGATGAATTATCTCCATTCCTAAAAGGGATAAGAAAAAGAGACAGGGCTGAAATTTGACAAGTAACTGGTCACCCATTTCATACAATGTCAAGAATGAAGGCGAGGGGTACGATAGGAAAAGCTTAGAAGACAAAAAGTCTAACTTGTCTTCCCACCAGTGTGCCCTCCAGACAGAACTGTCAGCCCAATTTTGTGGACCTAGTACAAGTGGTTGAGAATTACATGAATAAAAAGCCCCTATGAGTTCCCATAGCCCCCACATTTTGCATTTTTCCAGGCCCCTGAGGCTCTGAATGACAAACTGGATATGATCTCTCCAACCTTCATGATTTAAGGATGGGATTTCTAATGCAAAATAAAACCATGAAATATCCCTTTCCCCATATATCATGGTTAAGATCGAAAACATTGATGAACAGCTATCTTTAATGAGGGTGAGGGAAATAGACACTCTTAAAAGACTACTGGTAGAACTATAAACTGCAAAAATCCTTCCTGGAGGGCAATTTGACAATCTGTTTCAAAATTTCAAATGCATATTCACTGACCCAGCAATTTCACTTCTAAAAATACACACTGATAATCAGACAAGTGTTCAAAGACATAGTACACGTACACGGTATTCTATTGATAAAAGAAAATAACTAGAAACCCAAAACGTGTATCAGTAGAGATCTGGAAATGTTTGGGGACACCATGCAAAGAAGTACGGTGTGGTCATTAAAAATAATTGTACTATCTATTCAAAACTACTGAAGTTTGATGGAAAAAATATTGGCAAATGAAGAAAGCAAATTACTAAATGGCCACCCATGCAAAATATTCATTGAGAAATGCAAAATATTCCTTACAAAAAAGTCTGAAAGGTTCTCCTCTAAAACATCAGCAATAGTTATCCTGGCATGTGGATTTATAACTTTACAAAATTATCTGGATATTTTATTAAAAAGATGTATTGTTTTCTGTTGGTAATTTAAAAAATACAGATAATATTCACATTTCATACACATACACAGCTTTTAAATGATTTTAACTTTTCTGAATTAGGCATTGACTCAGATAAAACAGCCTTAGTACATTAAAATCAGATTTTTATACATCATCACAAGAATGTTTTGAAAATCCCAACATGTAAGAACTCTATTTAGAAGTATCCCATGATCTATCTGAACAGAAGTTCATTTAATTATACATAATTTGTTTGCATTTTTTCTATTAATTTCTAAAATGGGAATTAGAAATGAATATACTAATATATTTGATGAGATACATAATTTTTTCCATAGTTATTACTTTGAGACAAAATAATTGAGACAAAATAATAATCGTCAGCTATGTTGAACAAGTAAAATATAAAGTCTCAGACTTGTGCTGGAATTAATTCAGACATTTATTTCATGAATGAATGGATTGAGCTCTACTTCTCCAATGAAAAGTTTCCCTTCTCAACAGCCTGGAAGACACTGCTGAGCATAGAAAAAGCCATGTGACCTCATTTCCAACATCTGGACCTCTCCTACTCAAACACAGAGTTGGTTGGAACAAGATTCAATCATGCTAATGAGAGTCTTTCCAAGGGATTTAGAATAAAGCACTTGAAGTGAGTCCCAGTTGATGCCTTGGGAGTTTGGATGCCATTTTCCAACTTCATTCCAAGAAAAAAAAATCAGAGATGAGAAAAAATTTTATGCATGGAAAGGAATAAACTGACTTATTTTGTTTTCCCAAATTCTCTCACCAGGCATAACTAAACTTCTTGTTGGTTTCTGGAAGATGCCATAGATAGATATAGATATAGATATATAGAGATATAGATATAGATTTTTCCCCCCCATACATTCTCCTTTGATTTAAACTAAGGTTGTGTGGTTTTCTATTAATTGTAACTAATGTCTGGTGGGGAAACTCTGAAATGGCTCCCAAGGACTTGATAGTCACACCCTTCATCCATTCTTCTTGAGTGTGGACTCAACTTACTGGCTTGCTTCTAATTAGAGTAAGGCAGAAATGATGGGCACTAAGTTAAGCATCTATTCGTTTTTGTCTTATGTTCTCCCTTCCCTTCCCTTCTTCCCTTCCGCCTCTCTCTCTCCTCTCTCTCTCTCTCTCTCTCTGAATCCAGCTGTTATGTAATGAAGTCCAGCCTACCCTGCTGGAGGTATCCCAGCCAACTACCAACACCAACTGCCAACACCATGTGAATGAACTTCTTCTAAGCAGACCCTCCAGCACGAATCAAGGCTTCTGATGGCACAGACCCAGCCAATACTGCAAGAGAGACCCTGAACCAACCCATTCAACTAAGCAGCTCTGGGAATCCTGACCAATATAAACTATGAAATAAAAAGCATTTGTCGTTTAAGTCCCTGGATTCCAAGGTAATTTAATATGTTGCCATAGATTACAAATACAAAACTCCTCACTAAAATAATTCTATGTTCTACAAGAAATATTCAAAAACAAGTATCAGCAAAATGTTGGAAACATAACATTGAAAATTAGGTTGAAAATGTGAGAGGTCTAACTTGAAATTTTATAATATCTTTATAATGTCAAAATCTGGACACATTTTCACAAAGATCATATTATTAAAGCAGAGAAATACACAAAACTATTTTCACTTTGAAGTTATGTACATATATACAAATATAATGAGCCAACTGTATCATGAAATTGCATTTTTATAATATTTCAGATTAAGGAAAACTACTGATCCTTAGGTGCAATGTCAATGAGATTTAAGCACTGAATAAATATATTGAATTAATAAGTCAATGAATGAATAAATTATCCAACAATAATCCTGCTTTTTTCACTCTATAATTATTCATCAATACAGGAGCTTTACTATCCCCACAGAACTCTTGGTGCTAACAAGAGCATTTGAACCTGTTAATCTGTGTGTAAACCCCAGGCTTTAAAGGGAAAAGATCTGAAGAGCTGCTGGCCTGAGGTGACATTAACCTGATTCAATAGCTTTTGGAACTGTGCGAGAAGAAAGGTTGAACACAAACCCAAGAAAGTATCATAAAGTCTTTTTTTTTTTTTTTTTTTCATTAAATCATAGCTGTGTACATTGATACAATCATGAGGCATCACACACTAGTTTCACAGACCAGTTGACACATTTACATCACACTGGTTAACATAGCCTTCCTGGCAATTTTACAGTTATTGTGTTAAGACATTTACATTTCACATTTACTAAGTTTCACATATACCATTGTAAGATGCACCACAAGTGTATTAAAGTCTTAAAGGGCTTTTTCATTATTATTTTAATTCCCTTTGGAGAGAATCACTTTTTCTCATATTTATTTTTGTTTGTTTAAAAATGGAGAGAGACATCCTGAAGTGGCTTGAAGGTGAGGCGACTTCTCATAATAAAGGTCTCAAGCTGTTAAGAATGTACTTCATAATTGCTGAATCTCAGGAATCGTGGTGCTTTGGTAAAATTGAAAGAGCAAAGCAAGGTAAGAATACTTAAAATGATGAGCCACATGTTGGAAAAAAATGTTAAAAATGAGTGGAAATATTAGACTTAGAAGAATACAAGTAGTGTTATAGGATACAGGATCACAACACAGAGAGAAAACTCAACAGGAAATAAACAAATGTCCTGCAGGAAACGTTAGAACAGCCAGTGCCTAGCGGTAACAGTCACACACGGAGATCAGGTAAACAGATCAGTGCAAGCTCCAAGCCCTAGACATCAAAACAGGTAACAGAAACATTTTATGAAACGAAACGTTGACAGGAAAGCATGAAAAACAGTTATATAGTCATTAATTAGAGAAAATGAGAGGGCATAGGGGGTGGGAACGGGGAGAACATAAATCTCACTCATTTTAATATATATATATATATATATATATATATATTTTTTTTTTTTTTTTTTTTCCTTGCAGTTTTTAGTGACCACGGCCGGGTTTGAACCCGCCACCTCCAGTATATGGGGCTGGCGCTAGATAAGTTTATTTTTTTAAAAACATATGTTTAACATACCAGTTCAAAAATGTTATCGAATCTGCTCTGTTGTGTTTGGGCATCTTATTCACAAAATACATTGTTTTTGTTTAATGTCTTAACATAAAACACTAGTATTTTCTGGAAGAAAAGTACCTCTACCCTCCTGAGTCTCTACGTCAGATAGACTGCTATGGTGTTTCCCAGGCAAAGACAGTTCATGGCAGATGGTGTCAACAGCAGCCTACTAGGCAAAGAAACTTTATAAATTCAGAGTCCAGCCTTGGACTCTCCAAGCATCAAGAAAATTAACAGTACTATGGATCTGTAGTACAAAGGTTTTTGCCCGATAGGCATCAAAATTTAACCAAGGTTTCTCATCTAAACCAAAGAACATAGAATATTATTTGAGAGACTATTATCTCAACAATTCCAGGGACAGTACATAATTAGTACAATTCTAAGTATATAGGAGATAAATGAATCTGTTAGATATCAAAAATGGATGAGACCATCAAGGATTAATTCTCTTATAAATCTAAGTTCATGGATGGCATGACAAACATAAAACTTTTGAGCTGCTGTACCCAAAATAAATGTCTAATATATAACATGCCAGAGAATTCTATAGAGGTCCATGTTGAAGGCAAAGTAGAATCCATGCTTCTTATTAAAGCCAGATCATTATAAAACTAACTCCATCACTTCTGGAATGGGAAAATACTGGACAGCTTGCCATATGCTTGCCATGGGCCAATAGGGTCTCTATTATTTAGCTTGCACTAGTTTTGCTAGTATAATAAAATGGCAACACACTCGCAGGGGTCCTCAAACCACGGCCCACGGGCCACATGAGGTGGTGTAATTGTATTTGTTCCCATTTGTTTTTTTGTTTTGTTTTTTTACTTCAAAATAAGATATTTGCAATGTGCATTGGAATTTGTTCATAGTTTTTTTTCTTAAACTATAGTCCAGCCCTCCAACGATCTGAGGGACAGTGAACTGGCCCCCTGTTTAAAAAGTTTGAGGACCCCTGGATGCCTATTTCTCACTCACAGCACCTGTGGAATGCAGATCAATTTCTACTTGATGTCATGTGTTCCTTCATCAAGAAAATGGTGCTAACAAACTAGTCCCCATCTGGAGAGGAGCAAAGATGAGACCACCCAGCTTTTTCTCAGCCCGGGTGTGTATCACTTCCATTGGCCAGAGTGTGACATTCCTCAATGACACCTCCCCTAGAGAAGGTTGCCAGAGAAAGAACTCATAGATATAGACCCAGAATAGTCAGCAACCCCTTTGTAACAATGAAAATACATGGCAGCATTAGGAAGGTTGAGAACCACTGCCCAAGAGATTCAACTCTGAAAGAAGGAAAAGCATCCTTCTCAGTAGCCCCCGTCTGTCCGTCATTGTTTTTGCCTCATTTTGTATATTCTCAATATGGCAGATAGAGGCGTCACTTTTAACCTTAAGACAAATCTTCTGTGCACCTGCTCAGTCCTTCAACAGCCTCCCTCTTGGGATAAAATCTAAATGTCTTGCATTGGTCTCTCAATCCTTACATTTTCTGATTCCCTGTTCCCTCTCTGAAGTAACCTCCTCCATGGGTTCAGCTTATCTACCTCTCTTTGGTCCATTGAGTATGCCAGGCTACCAAAAATCACACCATTGACTTTAAATGCTCTCCCCCTTAAATCTTCCATGGCTCTCCTTTGCTCCTTCACTAAAGATGCCTTTCTTGTAAGTTCTTTCCCTGGAAACCATATTTGAAATTGCAATTCACTTGTTCTCTGAAACACTCTCTGTCCCTCTTCTCTGGCTTCCATTGCACTTACCACCACTTGTCCTATATTATACACTTAAATTATTTTTCTTAGACATCTATCTCCCATCTCCAGGAAGAATGCTCATTTAGTGCTCAGATTCTGTTTTGCTTACTGCTGTGTCCTCAGCAGGGAGTAGTCCCCCATGCCTAGTGCCTAATAGATGCTTAATACATTTTTTGTTGAATTAGTTAAATTTATATGAATGAGTGAATGCATACATGAATAAATGAAAGTTTTAGGAAAAAAGGTGAGCAAAACTGTTGCAAAAAGTGGAAACCAACAAATGTCACCTGAGATTCTAGTAACTCAGCTGACAAAGTGTAAATATGTCATGTCAAGTAGGTGGCAATTAAGAAATTATGAAGAAAGGAAAGAGGCAAACTTCTTTGACTATATGACTATAGAGATTTAGTGTGAACAGAATTTCTTAACTAATTTAAATCTTACACGTTGAAACAAAGTTTGTGTTGAATCAAGACACCTGTGATATTCAGATGTCTCCTTTAGTCAATACGCAAGAGCAAAAATTTTCTTAGACCCTGTAAGACGGTGAATGAATGACTCCAGATGTGCCAATAGTGTTCATGTTAATCAACAGACTAAAGAGAGATGAAGAAATAAATAAGAAGTAATTTTTTTTTTTTTAATGCCAAAACTCTTCTGGCCAGCACCTGTCCCAGACCTCCCCAGAAGCAGCATTTTTAAATGCAGTCACTGGGGAAAATATCATTCAAGTTTTACTAAATTGATCCTTTTCTTCATTATAAGCTCCTTTTAAATTACTTTCAGGAATTGCTGCATATTCTTTAGGGTCAAGGCACATGGACGGATATTCTTAATTGACTCTGTTTCCAAAGTATGTTGATTCTTAGATAATAATGCACCTGCCCTTTCCAACTTTTGACATATATGAAGCCATCAGCCTTTGCAATATCAAACCTTATCTAGAATTGCATGGCATTTTATGAGAGTTAGGAAAATTCTATTCAGATCTCCTTATTGTCATCTGTGTTTTTCTCTTCTTATTATCTCCATAATCTTTTAATTATTTATTGGGCTTTTATAGCATCTCACCTCTAAAGGGATCAAATACCATATGGAGACTTCTTAGCAGGGAGATTTTATAAACATTTCCTAACCATTTATGCTACATTAGCAAGGCAACCATTAAGCCACAGAAAAAGCTTAAGTAAATGAGATGGGGAAAATAAAGATGAAAGGGAAGAAAAAAATAAGTTGTGAGAGGAGGTGGCAGCAAATTTGCATAATAAATCTGACTCCTTTAAAGCATTATTTTAAAATCATTTCATGCTCAGTTATATATTCTAGGCATGCTGTGACCAGGACGGTAGAAAGATGTCTAAGAAACTTAAGGCCTTTTGTTATATATGTGTGGTTACATGGGCTTCTATAAATAACTCAGAACTAATGTCTAAGAAACTTAAGGCCTTTTGTTATATAAGTGTGGTTACATGGGCTTCTATAAATAACTCAGTAAGAACTCGGGATCATCTCTGAAGAGCCCCACCCATGTGACATCTTTGTTACTGGTTTACCCTTACACAACATTTATCCTGGACCAGGCACATTTCTAAACATAAGCATAAATACACTGAGTCCACATAGCATCCTGTGACGTAAACACTATCATTAGCCTCATTTCAGACCTAGGGAAACTGAGGCACAGGGAAACTGAGAGGCAGGTCAGGTCTATCTCAATCAGAAGCCATGCTATTTACCATTGTGCTAAGTTCTAGATAGGTACAGTGTTACTCCAGAAGATAGAAATACTGGAACCATCTTAAATGACTTTTTCACTGCCTGTTTTTTGTTGTTGTTGTTGTTTTGACTTTGTAGTTTTCCTCTTCATCCAGTCTTGAAGTTATGATAAAAACACTTAATGGTTTCATTTACATTATTTTAAAAAGTCTACTAGCCACTGCTTAAAAAGTCTACTAGCCACAGACCCTAAAGGAAATTACTGTTAAATTAACGCTGATTTGCTTGGTTACAGTAATTTTTAACTGCATACTTTTGTACTATTGATATTGAAGATTCCTTTAGCTCTTAAAAAATGATTCATTATTTAGAGTGATTTATCCTTTAACAAGTAAAATGTAACAAATAGAGGTTTAGAGAAATAGTGTACTAAGTTTCATTGTCCAGAAAAAAAAAATTAATTTCATATACTATAATGTCTCAGTCTTTTTGGTTTTCTATGACAAAGAACCATAAATTGGATTGCTTATCAACAACAAAAATTTATTTTTCAGATTTCTGGAGATTTGAGGTCTGGAAGTTGGGTGACAGCAAGGTTGGGTTCTGGTGAGGGCCCTTTACTAGTTGCAAAAAGCTACTTCTTGTATCTTCACACAACAGAATGACAGCAAGAGAACTCTAGAATCTCTTATATAAGGGCACTAATCTCATTCATGGGGACTGCACCCCCATGACCTAATTACCTCTCAAAGATCCTGTTTCCTAACACCATCAAATCAGAGGGTAGTACTTCAACATACAAATTTTGATGGGACACAAACTCTCAGTCCATGATACATAGTTTACCATATCTATGATTTAAATACCTTATTTGGTATTACCTTAGTTAAGACTAAGCTATTTACTTTTATTGGTTTCCAATAAAAAATATGGAATCCAATGATTTAAATTGCTGAGGCCAGAGAAAACCAATAAATGACATAGTTCAGCTGGATAAGTGAGAGTGTAATCATTCAAAGTGAGTTTTACTTTATTTATTTATTTATTTATTGAGACAGAGTATCACTTTGTTATCCTCAGTAGAGTGCCATGGCATGATAGCTCACAGCAACCTCAAACTCTCATGCTCAAGCAATTCTCTTGCTTCAGCCTCCTGAGTAGCTGGGATCACAGGCACCCACCACAACACCTGGCTATTTTTACAGATGGGGTCTCCCAATCACTCGGGCTGGTCTCAAACCTATGAGCTCAGGAAATCTACCCACTTCAGCCTTCCAGAGTGCTAGGATTACAGGTGTGAGCCACTGCACCCAGCTCCAAAGTGAATCTTAGATGGCAACTGAAAAACTTTCCCCCAGCTGTAAGTAATTGACTATCACAAATTCAGTTTCTCCATATGCAGATTAAAATTTTTTTGCCGTAAGTAATATTAAATATTACACTTGCTTTGTGCTCACTTGAAATCTGAAGTTTGCCGGCCACTTAGACTCCTATACCTGACCTGCCCACGCCTGCTCAGCAACACCTCTGGTTGTGAGCTTCACTTTCATTCAATCTGTCCTTTAGTCTCTCATACAACACGCTTAGGGAGCATTTCCTCTTCCCAAAGGGAATGAAAAGACAAAAGCAGAATTTCACGGTGGCACCTGTGGCTCAAAGGGGTAGGGCGCCAGCTCCATATACCAGAGGTGGCGGGTTCAAACCCAGCCCTGGCCAAAAATTGCAAAAAAAAAAAAAAAAGCAGAATTTCACAACCTTTAGTAAGTTACATCTAACAGGAAAGTGGGCAAAAAGAGGGACAACTTTCCACATCTACACAGTCAAGTCACTGCTCAGAGACCATTGTATTAACTATAGGTAAAATTCTTCCTCCATGTTCCAGATTCTGAACTGTTTTCCTATTCAACAGCCTAGGGATTTGACATTGCATTTTTAAACTAGAGTCCAGTAGATCATGTGTCCCTGAAATCCAGGCAATTTGTTTTTTAACTTTCTGCCTACTCTCTTCCAAAAGCAACCAGAGAACTGCTTTATACTGAATAGATATTTGGTTTAATTTAACATCTTATTTTTTAGTCTTGCATTGTATCAATATGCGCCCTCTATGAATTATTTAAAAAAAAAAAAAAAAAAGCAGTTCTGATATGCACTACACAAAATAAAGCAGTAAAAAATTGCAAAATGTCTATGATTCACTGAATCTAGAAACAAGAGGCACTATTATATAATCCTATGAAACGTTTTAGAGAAGTGAAAATGACAAGATGCAGATTATTTGGTGTTCCGTTTGTCATGTTAGCACTCTAAGTGTTAAATTGGTTGTCCAGATGATATTTAAACTAACCAATCAATCATAAGAGTCACTGAAATATAAAGAATTTAGAACAATGACTTAAAAACACTGTAACAACAGCAGAGTCAGTTTTACCTACACAAAAGATAAGGAGAGAGACCTTAGGTGTTTTCATGTAGAAGCTGACTCTCTGGATACAGATACGATCTGCTACCTACTTTTTAATTAAAAAAAGATAAAGTAGCCTTTGAGATAATTAGTTTTCCTCAATTATAATAATCAACAAAGTATATTTTAAAAGCTTACAGTAAAAAAGAGATTGCACAGCGTAAGAGAACCTGCTATCTATTCCCGGCAGAGTTACTCAGCCTTAGAAAAAATATTTCATGCTCAAGTAACTGAAAACAGATCTAGGAACATACTCTTTCCATTTAAAATGCTTTATTGTACTTTGTTTAATTTTATCAGGCACAGGAGGAAACAGTATGTTGATCTTTTTATAATGGAGAAAGCACCATTGAAAGGACATGGTCCTTCAGGGCCCTAGTGCTCTAATAATCACTCAAAGTCTAAAAGCTATTTCTCTTTTTAGCTGGATATCCCATTGAGTATCATACAGAAGTTCAATTCAGTTTAGCTTTCTCTGCAGCAATAAATGTTACCCCAAATTCTTCTAATTTCACTTGGAATAATGTTTGCCTCCTCATTGTCCTGACGTGCGTGAACTATTGGTCCTCTTCCTTTGTGACTAAGGCCACTATCAAGCTTGTTGTAGGTGGTTTATTTTCAATCTGAGATTTTACTTATGGACTGAGATATTACCGTTTCCCTGAAAATAAGACATCCTCCGAAAATAAGACCTACTTATAGGAAAGACAAGACGTCCCCTGAAAATAAGACCTAGTGCATCTTTGGGAGCAAAACTTAATATAAGACACTGTCTTATTTTCGGGGAAACAGGATATATCTTAATCTGAGCTATAGTGTCTCATGGTGAAAACCTTCATTCAATTCCACCTGAAGTCTTGAGCAATTGTATATTTCATTACCACTTGGTTGTCTTGACCTGAATGGCTTTGTACTGGGATCAGAAAACAATGTCTTGAATCACTGCTTTTTTTAAATTAAATCATAACTGTATACATCAATGCATTTATGTGGTACAATGTGCTGATTTTATATATGCTTACATCAAACTGGGAAACACAGCCTTCATCTAATTATTATATTAAGACATTTATACTCTACTCATGATAGATTTGACATCTACCCTTGCAATATACACCCATAGGTGTCCCACCTATTAACCTCCCTCCATCCACCTTTCCCTCCACTCCTCCTCCTCTTCCCTCTTACATCCTGAACTATAGTTGTATTTTATCTTTCATATGAAAGTGTGAATCACTGATTTTCCAACCTGGTGCACCACAGCACTCTGATGAGCCACAAGAGGATCAATCTTAGGTGTGCTGTGAAATTTTTTAGAGATTGTTAATTAAATTATTTTCAAAAGAAGTTCAAAGCATCATTTTCAAAAGAAGTTCAAAGTTCAAAGCAATTATTTTCAAAAGAAGTTCAAAGCAAAGTATATCCCTTTTTTTGCTCTTTTTTTTTTTTTTTTTTTACATCAACATAATTTACATGCTGTGGAAGTTTAACGATAGGTTCAAGTGTTCTGTGAGACAAAAAAGGTTGGAAAACACTGCCCTAAAGAAGTCTTCAGAAGGAGGCTCAGAAGGGAAAGCCGTTCTCTGACCTTCACCTGCCCTCCCGTCTTTCAGTCCCCTTCTGATCTGTCTTGTTTGACTATAGGTTATCAGATTCCCATTCCAGGAAGGGTCCTGCCTCATATCTTTTTGCCCAATCATATTTCTACACTGCTATCCATACTTTATGGACAATGAATATAAAAATGGAAAATGTCCCCAGCATCTTGGGGTCTTCATTCTGAAGGCTCCCAAGTACATGTTAAATAAATGTATGTCTTTTCTGCAACCTGCTTTTTTCAAGTTGATTTTTCAGTAACCTTTGAAGGGCAAAGGGGAAGTTTTCCCTCAGTCCCTATACTTATAAACTATGTTCAAAGAGGTCCTTAAAAGCTACATCAATTGAGCAGTATGTTTTTTCACCCCATAGAAATGAAAAAAAGATTTTGATCCCTTGCATATTCTTTGTGCCAGCAAAAAGAACTAATATCTTCAAGATAGACAGTTCTGTGGGAATAACACCAATTGCCACAGAAAACAAATTGCCAGCCAGTTAACCAAAGTAAAGCTGTGCAACATTCGTCCTTAATAAAATGTAAATCAAATGTTTTGCATCCATGACTAGTGCAGAAAAACATACTAAGATCTAGGAGTCAAAAAATTAAACAATCTAAGTTTCAGAATATCAATTTATAAAATATAAAAATTAAATCTAACGTCTTTGTTCAAGTTATATGCTCAAGTCCATTCATACTAAATAAATATCAAAGAACTCCTATCCCATCTCCAAAGGGGCACTTAACCCTGACAAATACATTTGTTCTCGAGGCTCTCAAGAAATATCCTCCTACATGAAATTTTGCCTTTATTGTAATGTGCAGAAACATTTAAACAGTGTGATTTCGAGGTTCAGAATATTTGGCAAAAGTGAATAATTTTTTTTATTTATCTATCTTTTTTTTTTTTATTAAATCAAGATGGAGATTATACCTCCTTCATGTTTACATGGATGGAGCTAGGTATGCAAAGAATGGATAGTTTTTCTCAGCAAGGTATCCAAAGAATGGAAGAAAAAGTACCCAATGTACTCAGCCCTAATATGAAACTAATTTATAGCTTTCATACAAAGGCTATAACCCAAATTCAGTACAAGTGGATAATTTTTAAATCATATAATATCGTAAATATAGATTCTCCTTGAATTCTTTGCAGCAATATATATATGGATAGTTTTATCTCAAAGATGTATACATAAAAAGTAAAAGAATCAGTTATTACCGTATATACTCAAGTATAAGCCGAGTGTTTTCAGCACAAAATTTGTGCCGAGTTAGGGTTTTTTCGGCACAAATTTTGTGCCGGAAAAAACTCGGCTTATACTTGAGTATATACGGTACCACAGATTAATAGCTGTAAAAGTCAAAGGAGTCATTATGAAGTTGTTATTCTCAGTTTTGTAGACAACATTACAATGATTTAATAATTATGTCATTCAAAAATAGACATGTTTCACTTATTTATTCTCATGGCAGTCTCAGAGATTGTTTGCAGCCTCCAGAAAAAGGCAATCAATTTAGGATTGGAATGCCCAGGTTTGCTACCATAAGCCTCACTTATTTGTGTGACCTTTAACGTTTTTTATTGTGTTTTAAAAAACATATAATATGGAACTTACTATTTTAACCATTATAAATATATAGTAGTTTTACGTATATTCACATCATTATGAGACAGATCTCCAGAACTTTATCTTGCAAATCTGACACGTTATGCCCATTTGAGTAATTTTTAATTTAAGTCTCAGTTTTCTTACCTATAACACAGGAGATTATAGTATCATTTAATTTTTCTGTGGTGACTAAATGAGACAGTCCCTGAAAGCACATAACACAGAAACTGACACATAGGACTTACTAAATGTCAAGAATTATTACATGACTTTCTTTAATTGCACACTGAGCAGAGAGATGCCTCATACCTTGGAATATGTAGTCTGTCTTCACAAAGACATGTGCAGGTCAAAACACCTAAATCAAACTTTCAATGCTCATTTTTTATGTTTTTCTTTCTTTTTTTATTTTTTAGAGACAGAGTCTCATTTTGTCACCCTTGGTAGAGTACCGTGGCATCACAGCTCACAGCAACCTCTAGCTCTTGGGCTTAGGAGATTCTTATGCCTCAACCTCTCGAGTAGCTGTGACTACAGGCACCTGCCACAACACGGGGCCAGACTCGAACCCGCCACCCTTGGTATATGGGGCCAGTGCCCTAACTCACTGAGCCACAGGTGTCACCCCTTTTATGGTATTCTTAATTCAAAAACTATCCTTGCTTGCTAGAACAGAGAGCATTCCCTAATTTTCATGCATGTCTTGTGAATCTGAAATGGTGCCCAGGCAATTATGAAGCAGCATTATAATTTTTTCTGTGACTTAACTTCTTCATTAACATATATTTTACTTAAATACTCTTTGAGTGTGTGTTTCAGAAAGGGATCATCATTGCTGGTGATGCATGTACCATACATGGATCCAATTTAATGCATGTAAACATAGCACAACACCATCAGAGGGCCTTGGCAGTCACAATGGACAAACACAGTATTCTACTCCCACAGGATGTAGCAAAACTCGATAATAGCTAAACTTCTGTGTCAAGTAAGGGAATAAAGATGGCCAGAAAGGAATAAAAAGCAAGCTCTTTGATTGTGTGGATACATTACAGCTTTTGTATCCATACTTCCGTCAGTTCAGTTGAATGTTTGGGTTATTTCCTTTTTTTTAATATTATCATACACCGTGATGCTATGAACATTGTATATATCTCCAGAGGCAAAACAAAAAGCAAAAATGTTTTAAAAACTATGTTGCATTATTGCTCTTTTATTGACAAAGATAAAAAAAGTTAAGTAGATAAGATGTGGTTGATGAAAATTTTTAATAAACTTAATATAAATACAACTATTGAAAACAGGGAAACATGTAAAAATTTCTCTTGGAATATTTGGGTTGAAGGAAATGTTTAACTTTACAAGACAATGCCAAATTGTTTTCCCAAGCAATTGTACAATTTTATACCAGTCTCCTGGTGGTATATAAAAACCCTATTTTGCCTACCTGTCCTCCAACACTTGTTTCAAACAGAATTCTGAGTTGTCGTTAATTGGATAGTATAAAATTGTGTCTTCTGGTCTTCATAGGCATTTCCTTGACTTTTAGTGACCAATTACTTTTTTTAAAAAATTAAAATTCTGAAACTTTTACTTATGTAAATAACTAGATGGGGCTTTAAGGTGTTGACAGCCAATTAAATAAAAGTTGAAGTACAGGTAAAATTTAGATCTAACTGCGGAAAGAAAATAACTTGTAGGTGAGGAAGATTGCAAAAGAAAAGAAACAGTGTTAACAGTAAAAAGACTCACATCAGGAACAGAATCAAATTTGTAGGAAGACTGGCTAAATGCAGGGCAGAAATGAAAAGGTGGTTTGAAGTATACTTACTAAATTATGGTATTTATATAAACTTTGAAAATAATTTAAATGAATAACAGAAGACATTCTTTAATAGAAGGTTAAACATTTTCTTTATTATCCACATTGTAATGAATATATCTAGTTAAGTGAACATTCTTACATATAAAGCTTCAGCCTTAATTTTAAGAGGCCTGGTAATTGAAAACTAAGCAATTTTAACCTCACTGACCTTCTACCCTGTAGAAAGTTACTCTCTTTTGAAAAGTTAGTGGGACCCTCAGTCTTGAGTTATCTGTTTCTTAGTCATAGAATTGTTATATATCTTTTATATATTTTATGTACGTTATAATTTTAAAGACATTGATTTCATATTTAATGGATAAATATTTGGCATTTAATAGCAAAAAGTTTAATTGAAAAATGTCAAAGAATGTCCATGTTTAAAAAGCATAATACTGTATCTAAATATACCATGCTTTTCTTTGAAGATTAGCTTTTAAACATATTATCTTTATATTCAAAGAATCATGAAAATTTGAAAATAACATTTCATAGAAGAAACATATGATCTAACTTACCTTAGTGAGCAACTTAAAGCAATTAATTTTTAAAAATACTTAGATTAACAAATATAAAATGGTTTTCTCAATAAAGAAGCAAACTAATTTCCTGAGATAAACAAACCTTATCAAAAAAATAACCATACGTGAAAAACTCTTTATAATTGGTGAGGCTTACTCTAGGAGAGTAATAGTTACTCTCGGGGAGTAACTTTTTCTTTCCATGTATAGCAAATTCAAAATTCTTGCAAAATTTCATTAAATCAAATGTAAGCCATAGTTGAAATCAAATGATAATACAGAAACATAAGTATGCCTCTAAAATAAAGAAACCCAGCGTGACAAAGGGCACTTTGATGTGCCTTAGCTGGTCAAAAATATGCCCTAAGAAAGAGGGAGATGTCCTTCTCACAGCAGCTGAGAATTCAGAAGAAGAATCAAGGTTGCAGGTGGACTGAAATATATTCTACAAAGAAGGGGCTGAGGCCTGACCACAGCAGAAATGGGTTGGCCAGGAGATTAACCAAGCAAGCAATCTAGCCATGCTCTAGGTCCAGCACCCCTCCGCGCTATGAAATCTTTTCACTTTATAAATTAACAACAGCTCTCACTCTGTTGCCCAGGCTAAAGTATCATGGCATCAGCTTAGCTCACAGCAACTTCAAACTCCTGGATTCGAGCGATCCTCCTGCCTCAGCCTCCAGAGTATCCAGGGCTATAAGTGCCCACCAAAACACCTAGCCACCTAATTTCTTTCTATTTTTTAATCAAGATGGGGTCTTGCTCTTGCTCAGGCTGGTCTGAAACTCTTAATTAAGCTCAAGCAATTCTCCTTCCTGGGCCTCCCAGAATGCTGGCACTATAGGTGTGAACACGACTATTTGTATAGGTGTGAACAATATCAACTATTTCCTAAGGACATTTGTAGACATTATAAATGATCATTGAACAAAAAGGAAAAGAATGGAAGAAATTTGCAAAATGTGATGGGCCCATAAGCCATTTAATTTAAAAAAAAGAAAAAAAGGACTTGATGTCAATGCTGAAGGTCAATATTCAAGCAAGATAAAGATCTGAAGTGTATAAGGGACAAACCTCGGTGATCTAAACTCAGGGTTAATCTCGACAGAATATACCACTCTGTTCTATATGGCCTAAAACAAGGAGGTAAGGGCTCGTCCCCTGTGGGTGAACTGCCTGGACTGCCTATTTCCTGAGATGCCCCTGTGACCCTTCCCTGCGTGGAGGACCTCCAGTTTCCATCTCACTTATGGAAGCTGTGAATCCCCATTCCAGCTGAAGGCTCAGCTTCCCAATGTAGCTAATAGTAATGTCATCCCTCAGATCTCACTGCTCCGTAACACTTGTGTGTGTGAGCCCTGTGCTCGGCACCCAGGCTAGCCAGGTGCTCAGCTGACCTGACTATTCCCTCTGTATTCCTTACCACTTCCGCAGGACACTCGCTTCCCCTCCTGAACCTAGGAGAAATCGCCGCTTTCTGCCATGAAGCTTCTCTAAAGCACTTTCCTTCTCAACCACACTCTTCCCAACCATTTCAACACGTTGGGGCTTTAATCAAAGACTGGAGAAGCCACTGACTTCAGATCACGTGCATTCTTCACGGCCCACAACCCCAAGGGAACAGTTACAAAGCTGACCAAGGTTACAAAACATAGGGAAAGGAAAAAATAGGGAGGCAAACAAATTTTCCACAAATGATATTTTAACCCTTGCATGTAAAGGAAACTCTATATCCAATACATATTACTTATTTTAACTAGCATATAGCATATTAATGCTAAACATAGTGAAGTCAATTTAGAAAATACAATAAATATAGATTTTAAATTTAAATTTTTTGACATTTGGACACATTGTGAGACCTCCAAGCTGTTAATCTTATATAATAACTATTATTACACAATAAAAATAAACTGTCATTTAGCCTGTTGCATAAATTATATACATGGGAATAAAAGTAAAAAGAGTTGTTTTATTGGGAACACTCAGAAAAAACCCTAAGTCTCAAAAGAGTAAATTTTAACAGTTTTGAGATACCATGTAAATAATAACCTTTTTAAGATTTTTTATACTGTTAATCTGATGAAAACCAAATTTAAAAAATGAAAGATAATCTGTTAATAGTTTTTTTTAAGGTAGAGGGAATTAGAGAGGTGGATGTAACAGTGAGCTATCTCTTCCTTAGATCACTTTTCCTTAACTCATTCCCTTTAACTGATAACAAAATTATAAAGGTGTAAATAAGAACTGAAATCACAGATTTTGTATTTTTTAGTATTGGTCCACCGTACTTCACCGCCTTAGCATAATACTACTTGGGATGTGTGATAAGGAACCAGAAAGCCAAGCACTGGAGAATTTTCACCATGTCAAGAGTTTTCACAATGGATCTCACGATGTTCTGATCACAGTAAACCCGGAAAGCAAAAATGACAAGTAATTTGCATTGTTTTGGTAATGGGTACAGTTTACCATTCATGGTGGGGAATACATCATTTCACATTCTAAATCACCAGTTCTCAACCTACAGGTCGCGACCCCTTTTTAACAATGAAAATACATTGCAGCATTAGGAAGGTTGAGAACCACTGCTCTAAATGGCCCAAAGTGTGTACAGAGTCGTTTGTTTGGGAAGTAATTTGTGACTGAAAGAGAAAGTGAGTGGTGTTTTGGTATAGCCCTAAAAATAAAAAAAATAATAAAAAAAAGTGACAGAGTACTTGACAACATAATTCTGCCTATTAAAGAAGGCAGCCAAGAAATTAAGAAAGAATGGCAAAATAAAAACAGACTCAGAAAGCATGCAATCTCACAGGATCAAGTAAAGATATTTTTCTGAAACAGAATGAAAGAGGGAAAGAAGTTAGGAGCTAAACTCTACCATATACGACATCTAACAGGTCTGCAAGGTTGTAAAATAACCAGACGGTTTCCTAAATGATGGAGGAAGATCACTGGCTGTGACAACTGCCACAGCACTGAAAGTTCAATCAAAATTTTCTGTTTAATGGCTACATTATACACACATTTTTCACTATGGTATAAAATAATTAAAAGTGAGTATAAAAAATTGGTTGGTGGATCTCTCTTGCCATTGCTACATCCAGGCCAGTAGATTGCTTTAAAGATTTAAACAGATCATTTCAAGGAAAACAACCCTGCTCACGAAAAAGGAAACATCATCAGCCTTTAGTCCAGGAGATCTAATTGTGACTGTAATAACATCACTACAAATAGGGAGCTATTTCACCCCTACCTTTCCCAGTTTATCTAAGCGTTTCAAATGTGCAGAAAGCTACATCATCTGCCTAGTTATACAAGTAAATATTCATTATCTTTTTAACAATTTCTAAACTGTAGAGTAAAGCTAATGTAGGTACTGTGGTTAAACTAATACACTGCTATATTGACAAGCTTTAAGAAATTAAAGAAATTTAATTTATTTCCCTTTAAGAAATATTGCTTGCAATCCTACATGCTTTGAGCCTCAGAAACATTTCCTGAAAGTAAGACTTATTCTGAAAGTTACCCTCCATCAACTCTTTGTTTTGTTTTACATAAATGCTGCCTTTGATCAAATGCAATTTTCACCATGACCTAGGGAAAAAGGGGTTACAAATTTAGCTTACACACAGAAAATGCCATGAAGGCTACATTGATCGGTTTGATGAGAATATTTCAGATTGTATATGAAACCAGCACATTGTACCCCTTGATTGCACTAATGTACACAGCTATGATTTAACAATGAAAAAAAAGATTAAAAAAAAAAAAAAAAAAAAACAGAGAAGGCAAGAAAGGATGCCAGCATAAAAATCATAGTTCATGGTAAGCTGAAACAATTAAGGAATAAGAAATGTGAACATCCAAATGAAAATAAATTTACATCCTCTCCTTTCATTCTCTCTTACACACCCATACACACACACAATTGCTCTCTCAACTGGCAATGTTAATTTATTCTTGAAAATCATTCCACTTAATAAAAATCCATTAGAAGAAAAATATTTCAATACATTTTGCTGGGAAAAATTCTGTGTTTCATTCTAATCTAAAATACCCAAAATTTTTTACAGAGAGAAAACAGTGTCCATTGAATAATGAAAACATATTATGTAAGAGATAAACAATTTGGAAATAAAGAGTTTTTACATAAAGTAGGATAAAGGTTTACTCTATTTACTTTCTGCACCATACTCTTCAACTAGTTTCAATCTTTAGAGAGTGTATAATTACCTTGTATTTAAACTACCTTTAAGAATAAAAAATACAGCCTCTCTGAAGAAGACAGGTGCATGGTCTACAGATGAAAAAATGATCATCTTTAATGATCAGAGAAATGCGAATCAAAACCACTTTGAGATATCATCTAACTCCAGTAAGAGTAGCCCACATCACAAAATCCCAAAAGCTATCCAGAAGACCAAAAATCACTTTATAACAAAGATATTTGCACCAGATTGTTCATTGCAGCTCAATTCATAATTGCCAAGTCATGAAAGAAGCCCAACTGGCTGTTTGTCGCAGCCCTATTCATAATTGCTAAGTCATGGAAGAAGCCCAGGTGCCCATCGATCCACGAATGGATTAATAAATTGTGGTATATGTACACCATGGAATATTATGCAGCCTTAAAGAAAGATGGAGACTTTTC